>CABFPE010000022.1:2191755-2232084 GCA_900660155.1 Hofstenia miamia
TTTTGGGCTCGTTGTATATCAAATACTGTGCTCAAGCTCGGCTCGGCTCGGCTCGTTAGAAGCTCGGCTTGTTGACAAGTCTTTTATAGAGAGAGCTTTGTAGAAAACGGTTTATTTTAAAGAAGAATTTCATGGGAAACGTGTTTATCACCGTTAGCAGCAGCGTTAAAAAATCTATATATTATATATAAGGGATTTTACACGACATACGCACTGTGGATTCCGCCATATATTTCCAATTTATATAGCACCTTGAAGCTTCCTCGATTTTGAATAAGATATCACATTAGGTTCTTTAAATAACCTCCTGTTTAACACGACAACAAAAAAAAACGTTTTAAACATTTAAAACAATGTTTTTTTTGCTTTTATGCATATCCAGCTTAATTACGAAAATTTTGCTAAAAACATATACTAGCAAACATTGGGTTATGATAAACGCATCAACATTAATTTTTTGTTTCATACACGTAAACAAAACACAAGTTTTGCTATTTTTTCGGTATAAAATCGGTTACTAAAGTACGAATGGGCGAAACCCAAAAATTATATTCCAAGCTTTCCTATATAAATTCGAAAAAAAAACATTTAAAAAAAACAGTGCAAAAAACAGTTGTTTTAAACATGTTTTAAACAGGTCCTGTTGATAATTTGCCGACGTTAAAATAAAGTTTTGAATACTTAAAGTAAAATTTGAAGAAAGTGAAACGTTGAAATTGTTTATTAGTGGCGTTTCCACTACTCATTTGTCTTTACTGAAATATAGTTGATGACAATATAATATGGCCCTACGTATTTCTTTCACTTTTTATCATTAGGATTTAGTAAATTTTACAAGTTTACCTGGATACATTTTGTGGTATTACTTAAAACTGTCTTATTTATTTAAAATTATGCGCATTTTAATTTCTTTTGAACACCTGTCAAAACCAGTCCTGCGTTGCAATAAGGAATTTATTTCTCCTGGCGTTAGAGAAGCATTCATTTTTCTAATAACTAAAGCACAGATATTCTAATATTGTTTTTCTATAAATTATATTGTACAATATCATACCTTCCACTAAATTATCAAATATATTCGTTTCCATGAAAGTTGATTTCTTGAAATTTTTTTAACTTACTGAGGCAGGCCCAGTACGTTTGCCAATATATAGTTTAGGAAACCAGTGGCGTACCCAGGGGGACATGGTGGAATGTCCCCCATCAGGTTTCCAAATTTATTTTTGAATGCATAAATCAAAAATTTTTTCGTAAAAAATGTAAAAATTTAAAATCTAGGATGGTGAAATGCATTTTTTAGGGTCTATTTTCTCAATATTTTAGGAAATAACAATGATGTCTCCCCCAGTCAGAAAATCCCGGGTACGCCCCTGTAGGAAACAACGTTTGCTAGTGACATTATATTGTTTTACTGACGTACGCAATAGTTTTAATCGTTAAGATGTAAAACATATAGATCGTCGCGGTTTCAAATGCGTTGCCATGGAAACGGCATAAGATTTACTCAATTAGCTAGCTAATGCCATTTTTGATGGAAAACTTTGAAATCCAATATTTACTTTCAATTACGACAAATGAATATTCATTTTTCCTATTAAAATGAAATGAATCAATTTTATTAATTTTTTATAAAACGTTTGATTGAATTCTAAATGCAAGCGACTAAGTTCCTTTGTACGCATCAGAAGTCGTTTATTATTCAATTGCTATGATTCACAAGTTTGAATAAAGTTTATAACTCCCTCTAATTATTTATTAGTTTAACTCAGTCGTCTTCAAGTTTAAAAATTTTCAAATAATTACTAAAAGTATTTTTTCAGTTACCCCGTTTTTATTGACATGTCTGTTTGATGTAATTCCATATTTATTAGCAATTTATTTTGTGAATCACTGTAAAACGTGGATATCGATTGTTTGCTAAGAAAAGACTTCATTTTTCTTTATTTTATCATCATCATCATTAGTATATAATTTTTGGTCCTAATCTTCTCGCTACCATGGGGGTCTCTAAGATCTCCACACAATAATTTTTAAGTGCATGTATTTTTTATAATTATAATTGTTTTACCATTCTACAGCTTTATATTTTAGTCATAGACATCTTGGAATTTAAAGTAGTAAGAAAAACTGAGTTTTATATTAGGCCACGGTTAGACTAATGATTGGTTCAAAAGTGATCTATCACATTTTGAGTGAATCGCCCGTCTAACCACCCGAGATAATTAGTGATGTGACCATCACAAAGAAATCGTGCGCGTTCGAATTGCTTGTGATCGTCACATCGCTAATTATCTCGGGTGGTTAGACGTACAATTCTTTCAAATGTGACAGATCACTTTTGAACCAATCACTAGTCTAACCGTGGCCTTAGAGATCACTAGAAACCTTATTGTAACTGTTTTACGTTTTTGGTCTTTTAGTTGGAGGGTTAAATTGGGAAACTAATTTTTTGAAATTTAAAAGAGGTATTCCACATTGACATTAGAAGTTAAGATATACTGACATTACAGATATGTTTTGAATCATGAAACGCATATTCTTATTTCAAAGAGCTCATTTTTGAATTTGATTCAAATCAACTTAACTTCTGAGTCATTCGAATTATGCTCTTAAGAAACAAAATGTTTAACCGATTTGCGCAGCGTTTTGCATTTGAGAGTAAATATTTCTTAATGTGAACACTGGTGCTAAACAAAATTGCTTTTTGGTCAATTCTTACCCACTCAAAGTAATGCTTCTTATTCTGATCTAATAGCTAAGTTATACTGAAATATTTTATTGTATTTGTGTGAAACTTATTATAGTTCTTTTGCTGCAGCATTATTTAGCTGTTTTTGTTTTATTTGACCCCTAGGCGTACTCGAACGGTTAAATAGATTTTCCAAACTAATTCCGTCTAATCGAATATTTTTTCCAAAGTTTCGCTGGGATTTTCAGAAATTGTGTTCTAAGGATGAGTTGTATGATATACAAAATTTAAATTTCATGATTTTGCCTGCAAATATTTTCCAATAGAACTGTATTTCTGGCAAAGATTTTTTAAATTTTCGTCAAAAAAATTTTCAATCTTATTCGACATCGTATCACTTCCTAGAAATATTTCGAGTTTGCTTTAAGTTTGATATTACTCTGATCGATTCTAAATCTGTGGGTGGTATTATAATCACTTAGAAATATCATTGCACCTGTCTCTTATACACATCTTGACTAGTTTTTTGATTATTGAAATACCCTATTTGAACAGTTCAATTTTTTGCTTATTCGAATGATCAGTTGGAGGTTTTTGAAATTGCGTGCTTCATATTTTAAACTAAAAAATTATAATGGGTATTTGTCTTATCCCGTAATATTTTAATTTCAAAACGCGAAGGACTTCTTAACCTGCCCCGCCGATGCTTATGATTAGCAGACTTGTCATCGAGCCGACATTTCCAAGCTCGGCTCGGCTCGGCTCGTTTAAATTTTTTGTAAGTTCGGCTCGCCACATAAAATCTTTGAATGAGGCTCGTTTTAGCTAGGTATTTTTTAAAAATATTGTGCTCAAAGAATTTTTTACATAGCTCTTTCATTTAATAAACATTTTTTAAATAAGATTATAGGAAAGCATACTGACTGCAAAAAATAAGAAAAATCTCCATAATCAAATTAACAAGCAGAACTATAAACTTGCGTTGCCTAAAATAGGCTCGTTTTGGGCTCGTTGTATATCAAATACTGTGCTCAAGCTCGGCTCGGATCGGCTCGGCTCGTTGACAAGTCTGATTAGGAGTGTATTCAATCACATGGCATGCCCTGAACCAATAACGTTTGCAAAAAATATACAAAGAATACGAGATGTGTCTTATTTCAAGTTTGAGACTTGACAAACTTTTCAGGTAAACATTATTTGTTTGACATTTGATTTCGGAGAGATTTACTTCTACCGTCATGAACATCCTCTTTTTACGAAGTTGACTTTGTTTCAGCGACCATTGATTGTTAAACTTCTATAAAATGCACATAACTTTTTCAAAAGGTTTAAAAAGTATTTCGCTCGTCCTTTTTTAATTGTAGGCCTTCGGGGATGTTTTAGTAACTCGTTTTTATAGCCACTATTGATTGTCATCGGTTACTTTGATCGAATATATTCGTTTCTATTTTTAGCTTTTCCAGCCTATAAATATTCATCGGGAGTCTTTAATTAATCAATTTTCACCTCATTTGACAGCTTAAATCAGTCTTTGTTTATCTCATCGATAATAAGTGGAAATCGCAAATCGATATGACAGATGGTTTGATATATTCATGTTTATTTTCTCTTTTTGTTACTCTTTACTAGTTTCCTTCTTCATTAGATACATTGAAATTCAGATAGCAACGAAATGGGTCGTGTCCATGGGGTTTCTGATTACTTGCTGGGTTAGGGCCCGATAACTTTTCAGCTCAGCTTGGAAAGAGCTGTCGCCGACACAATATCCTTATTTTTACCGAACCTAACAACAGGCGATTGAAGCTGACGCAAGTCTTTTCCTGTGTTATCATGTTTGACCTGTTGAAGACATTTCTCCACATTTATCATGTTTTGGCATTTAACCTCATTTATATTGTTCTGGTTGACCTGTCCTTAAACCCTCCCCTCCTCACTGATATAGTTTTTTTCATTTTGTTTTCTTTTTTAAAGGTTGAATTTTTCCACCTTTAAAGCTTGGATTCACAAGATTATACAGTGTGAATATAATGTAGTTTATAAAATTTGTTTTCGGTATTGCGTGGGATTCTCGCACGTTTGCTAAGCTTGCCAGCGTTTAGTAATTCATCGAAATGATGTGTTTGAAAGCGTTTATCTTACCAGAGCTATTTGAAGAAAAATGTATGCGTTACAACTTTATTTTGTCAATATTCATTCATATTTGTCATTTAACACTTTCTGTTTATTATGTACTCAATGATTAACTTTATAAATCATGACTAAGCTCTTATCTAGTTCAATTTATTTATGTCATGACCAAATCATTTCGGAAGGTAAGCACAGTGTTTGCTTAAAATATTTTTCATTTTAATAGCAGTGCAAGGGTTTTCCATGTCTAGGACCGCCTTATTGTTTGGAATATTGATTTATTTGGGACTCTTATCATCGCAAGCTATCATCAATGTCTGTCAATTTTGTTTCCAAATCCATCACTTTAATTAAATGCTATTAAATCACCAAGAATTGCTTCTGTAGAATTGTTTCTATTCCCTAATTAAGTTTATAAAACTTAACTTTGTAAGTTCAAAGTCAGTTAATTTTAACTCATCTCTATTCAAAAATATGTACCCATCATCAATTAATGGTGATTCTAAGTATGAGATGTATGTCTCTTTATTTGTTCAAAATGTAACAAATTAGAGAATTTTATCGCCATTATTGTTGTTTTTCAAATTCTGCTGTTTTCAAGTATTGAAGTTCGGGCTTTATAGTGTGTTTATAGTAACTATTCTCATAGTAAAAAATTGCATGACAATGATAATATTTATTTTTTTCAAACTGTTTTAAAGTTTTTCAATATGACTTTCTTTTAACTTTTCTATAACGAAGTGTGCATTTCTTCTAATTAAAATGTTATTTAATATATCAAAAATTGATATGGCATCAGGGGCATAGTCCCTTCTCAAATAATTAAAGGTGTTGTGTCCCCTTCTCCTAGACATGAACTTAGTTGTATGTGCCATGCGTCTTGCACTCTGTGTTGTCTGTGGTTAACCAAATCTCTTCCAGTAGCGACTAGTATCTTTTATCATTTTATGTATTAGGTAAGTATTTTTACTACGTTAATCGCTATTTATTATTTGTGGTGTAGTGATTTACGTTTGCTTATATCAAGGACATGTCCTTGTTTATATTTATTTCGAGGCATATTTTAAGAGGTAGCTGTGGCCAAAATGGACAATTGTAAATGTGAAACGGGCCCTAGATCCCCTTATGTTTGCATTTTTCCAAAGTTTGTAAATAATACAATTGATTTTAGATTTTGTAAACTTTTTACTGATTGTGGTAATTAGTTATGGCCAACGGCCCCACAAAGCACCACATTGGCACTTGCTTAGAATATTTAAAATGTTACCATTCGGAATGATACGTTGCTACATGAATTCGACTGGGATCCCCAGCTTTCCAAGTAAGTACAAAGTCCATTGTCGTACACAAGGGGGCGACATGGTGGAATGTCCCCTTCAGGTTTTCAAAATTTATTTTGACTGGTTAAATGAAAATTCGGCAAAAAATGAACAATTTAACATCTAAGGTCGTGAAATTCATTTTTAGGGTATATTTTCTCAGTTTTTTAAAAATGTTAGTCATGACTAACATATTACCCGTCAGAAAATCCCATGCACGCCCATGACAATGATTTTCTGTTTGAATTGGGGCAGTTATAAAAAAAGCCCTGATTTCTTTATGTGCTGGGTCTGTTAAATTTAACGCATTGAATGATGCACAGGTGGCAGGAAGCATTATCAAGTTGACAAACATTTGACGAATTAAGTTGAAACGGTTTTTCGTAGGTTTTGGTATGCAGATTTCAAAAATTCTAGTCTCTTGAATAGTCTATTGACTTGCATTTTTGAAATCAACTTAGTTCCACTTGATCATGTTTCCACCATCCATTGATGAGTAAGTATTGAAGAATTCATTGTTACCTTAACATAAAAAATCAAATTCAAGTTAGTTCAGGGTAAATCCAACGATTTAAAACAGGCTTGATTGAGGCCCACAGTACATTTGCTGCATTCTGTATGAGAGGGGTTGTTATTAAGTGATTTGCACCATTATAGCAAACCTCAACTGTGCTCGAATCTTCGGAGAACAATAAGACAACTGTTTTAGATTTCCTAAGGCCTTTGGCAGAATATTCAAATATTGAATCACTTTAAAAAATTTGGACGCTTCTAATGGAGTGACAAACATCATTTTTCTATAAGTCATCATCAGCGATGCAAAAACGTTCCCTGTTTGGAAGGAAGTATGAAATGTATATATATATATATATATAGAGAGAGAGAGAGAGAGAGAGCTGGTGTCTCCTGTTTCGGAAAAATGGGCAGTGTTTGGCATTCTTTTACATGTCTCACGTTTGAGAAAAGTGAATACAAATATATTTACTTCCCCGTCTCACAATTAGTAATGGCAATTGTGGTTAAAGAAAACGTCTTCATAATGATGAGAGAACGCTTTGTAGTATATAATTTTGCTTTAACATGTCTGGTGACTACATATTCCATTCCAGTTGGGTTTTAGTGGCTAATATAATCTCTTTTATATAATGGCTCAGCCTCAGTTTTCAAATCATCAGGAATAGGTTCAAGTGACAATAATCTATTCTGCTAAAATGACATGGTGTAAATGAAATATTGATGATTTCTCGACATATTTTATTTCTTTTGGTCCATAGGTTGGACTTTTTTGCCTTTTCAAGTTATCTTTCATGATTAAATTTACTTTCACTGTAATCATTTAAATATTTTTTGGCACTCAGTATTTTTTTAACTTTCAGTTCAATTTTTTTATATTTAATTATATTTAGAAGTGTTATCCAAGGTTTATAAGATTTACTTACGTAAGAAAATTCTAATAAAAATATAAATATTAAATTTGAATTATAAGAAATATGTTTTACGTAACCAGAATGTTTTATTTCACTGTTACATAATTACAAATACTAGGTTGTCCCAAAAGTTCGTAAACACTTGAAAAAATTAAATTTTATGCATTTTTTAATTACTATATTTTTTGCGTTTATATAGTTATAGTAATATTCATTTTTTGATCCAGGTAATGGATAAAATTGAGCTGCGAGTTTTGGTTCGCTACTGCTGGAAGCGAGGTCTTTCAACTAGAAAAGCTGCTGAAGAGATTTGTGCTGCCGAAGGTAAAGAAACAATTGCATATGCGGCGATCTCAAAATGGTACAAGCGTTTCGAATCTGGCGACATGAGTCTTGAAGATATGCCTCGTTCAGGTCGGCCGTTAAAGCTGGATG
Source organism: Hofstenia miamia (assembly GCA_900660155.1). Lineage (NCBI taxonomy): Eukaryota > Metazoa > Xenacoelomorpha > Acoela > Hofsteniidae > Hofstenia > Hofstenia miamia. Next base: position 2,199,753 of record CABFPE010000022.1, read on the forward strand.
ATGGAGACTTAAAAACCGGGTTGAACATTGCTCCTTCATCGAGCACTCGAGAATTGGCTGGTGAGCTTGGAGTTGGCAAATCGACAATTCACCGACACTTGAAGCAACTTGATTTTGTTCACAAAAAGCCGCGCCAAGATCCTCACGAACTCACCGAAGCACAAGCCAACAGACGAGTTGAAATTTGTCGTCAATTGCTCAGCAATCCATTGGACGACCGTTTTTGGAAGCGTATTGTTACATCAGACGAGAAATGGGTCTATCTAGTCCAGAACAATCGAGACAAGCAATGGGTTCAGAAAGGGCAAGAGACACCGTCAATTCCAAAACAAGATCGATTCGGAAAAAAAGTCATGTTGTGCGTTTGGTGGAACTTTGATGGAATCATACATTTTGAGCTGGTTCCGAATGGTCGTGCCATCAGTGCCGAACTTTACTGTCAGCAATTGGTGCGGGTCTACGAAAAGTTGAAACAAAAGTATCCGGCTCTGATCAACAGAAAGCGTGTTTTAATGCAGCAGGACAATGCCAAGCCACACACCGCCAGGAAGACCAAAGACATGTTTGAAGAACTGGACGGCGTTGAGGTTCTACCACATCCAGCCTACAGTCCTGATTGTGCTCCATCAGATTACGGCCTTTTCCGTTCAATGCAACACTTTCTGAAAGGCCGCCGATTCGAATCGTTTGATGAAGTCGAAGAAGCATGTCAAGAATTCTTCGATTCAAAGCCGGCTGAATGGTACTTTAACCAGATTCGAAAGCTTGCAGATCGATGGCAGAAAGTCTTGGAACATGATGGTCTTTATTTTGAGGAATAAACTTTATTGTTGCAGCTATTAGTTGAGTAATAAAATTTCAATTTTTTTCAAGCGTTTACCAACTTTTTTCAAGCGTTTACCAACTTTTTTCAAGTGTTTACGAACTTTTGGGACAACCTAATAATAGATTTCATTGATGCGCTAATTATCTATATTTAGTTTCAAAGCAAACTGCATCACTAAGAGTTGTAACCAAATAATGATACCAGCTCAATATGGTCAAATGTAAATTTATATTTTACGGGTATATGACGTTTGGTTAATTTTTTTTTCAAAGAACAGTTAAAATTTTATGGGACATCGATTTTTAAGTCAATGCTGTTTGACTATGCATTTGAACATATCAACCTTAAATTTAATAAAAACTGTCAATGTTCAAAATTTTTCATTTGTTTTGCAATTTAAATTACACTTTTTAGTATAAATTTGTAGTGCCATTATTTTGATAATAAAACATTTTATTATTATTATTATAAATTTTAATAAAGAAGATAAATTTGAATAATAGCTTTACTCAATGGTAATCATAACCAGATGATATAAAACAATTGCTTGTCATATTTGAATAAACGCTGTGAATCAACATATTGTCACATATTCAACATATACTGTTGGCTAACAAATATGTATAGATAAAATTATATTGAAATCATTTCGTGAGATTAGTTTGTTGTAGAGTACTCTTCTATTTAATTTGAAAACATAGTTTTAGCATGATTTACAACTGAATTGCCTTTTAAAAACAGCTTTTTTAATAGTTTCAATAGTATAGACTTCAAAAAAAATTTTTCGCTTCTGCAATTTTAGCCTTGAATTGCCCGGAGATTTATTCTGATTTATCCAAACAAATTTCCCAGACATTCATGAATCATTGGGCTATGATGTTTTTACATACAAGTGAGTTTTATGTTGCATTGAAAATAATTTATTATTATGAGGGCGATTATTTTTTGACGTAAAAAATTTGACATTTTGACCCCAAAATTTTGACTTTATTTTAACCTTAAAATTTTTAAAATATGTATACATATGAATTGAAATTATTAATTTTCTATATAATTTTAGAAAATTGACCATTATTTCAATTTTGACTTTTTTAGTCTTGTTCGCCCTATTTATTATGTATATTCGGGTTCTGATGTAATACTGACAAGTTGAAGTAAACATTTCCCAACATTCTTCAACATCATATGGCTATTCGCAGTCCTGTTATTAACAGCAATTTGTGGAAAACATATGTAATTAAAATTAATTGCCTTTCTATTAATGCATTGTGAAAATTAAGTTAGATAATTTCATCTCTATGAGATATTAGTCAAACTATTCATATTTAGCGCTTGTCTTCTGTACACATTCAAAAAGAACTTTGTTCTATAAAAGCACGTGCAAAATGAGGTCCTAATGACTTATTAAAGGTGTTTATTCTAGGCTTGTTTCTAGTATTTAATGGTGGTTTCTTTGTTAACGTATTACCGAAATATGAATGAGCAACCATTTTCGAAGGTGTGTTTTGAAACGCTTCTTCCTGATAATATCGCGCGAATAGAGGAGAGTTTGTTGGTAACGTATTCCCCCATTGCTTTGTACCACGGATTTCAATAGAAATATTCTCGTTAATAGCAGTCTAAGATAACAGTTGTTGACACACTATTTTATTTGCACATCTAAATTGCGACTATGCACAGTTGTTTAGATCGCGATGGACAGTAGCGATGAACACGAAGACGCGTCGGTTGAATCGTGGCAGCTGTGTCAGAACTGGATGCGTCGACTGTTCTACAGTCTCGTCAACGACTACGCCAACGACTCGATGGATGAACAGCTGATTCGAGAGAAGTTGGCCGCTTTACAATTCACAGATGTCACGCATTTCGCCAATTTTTTACGTAGTGGCGATGTGCTTTGTTTAATGATCTATCTAGTCAACTCTGAATGGTTACCACGAATTTCAATTAACTTCAACACCGGCTCATCAGTTGCATTAATGCATAAAAACTTGGACTTGTTTCTTAAAACATGTCGCGAAAAACTTCGTCTAAAGAAAGACGATATTTTTGAAGTAAGTTATTAGAATTTCTCTTCACAAGATTAGTTTTCGTAGCTATTTTTATCGCCTAATTTAGTATCTAGAGCATTTAATCCATAGGCTTAGACTTTGTCTTTAGTCAAATCACAATTTACTGTTAAACTAGAAGTATTTCTTTCAAACTCTACGACTAAGATTATTCACACACGTTTCAAAAGTTCAGGCGTGTCTGTGATTTTAATACCTTACAGCTTGTTAACCTGAGTTACCATTCGGGTGAACATTTACCACTAATCATAAAGGCCGAAAGTTTAATCCGAAACATAGTAATTAAAAACGAATTAACTTGTTATGCTTCATCAGACTTGTCAACGAGCCGAGCCGAGCTGAGTTTGAGCACTGCATTAGATATAAAACGAGCCCAAAACGAGCCTTTATTAAGCCAAACAAATTTATAGTTCTCCTTAAATTTACTTATGCAGATTTTTCTTATTTTTTCATTCACTATATCTTTTTATAATCTTGTTCTAAAATGTTTATTAAATAATAGGAAGAGCTATGTAAAAAGTTCTGAGAGCGCAATATTTAAAAAAAAATATCTAGCTAAAACGAGCCTCATTGANGTGGTTCTATGGCGAGCCGAGCCGAGCCGAGCCGAAAATACTCAAAACTAAAACGAGCCGAGATTGAAAATTTTGGGTCGTTGACAAGTCTTTACCTCATATGCTATAGCTCTCAAGCTGCTGTACACAATTTTTTAAGGAGCTTAAATTTTTTTCACAATATAATAAATTATTATAGTTATTCCATTTTCTGCCAATAAACAAAACTTCATTCGACTTCACAGCATTAGTTAAATAGGGCTTTTCTATCAGGCTTTATTTAAATGTTTAGGTGCCTCATCTCTCCGAAGGAACAGAATTCGGAAAAGTTCTTAAGTGCTTGTCATCTTTGTCGCAGTCTAATATCTTCCAGAAAACTATCTACGACAGAAAACTTCTTCCAAATCCTGGTGCGTTTGCACCTTTCAAAATCGCCAAGTATCGCCTGGATTTTAACGATGATGACGTATACCTAGACGTTAATCGCGAATATTTTTTCTACGTTGACACTAGCATTGAAAAGGACCGGTAACTTTTTTATTTTATGCAGAAGGTATTGCTTAAAAGTTTAACGATTCTTTGTACTGAGCTATGTGTATAGTCCTTCATGGAAAAGTTATATATTTAGCAGATTTGTCAACGAGCCGATCCGATCCTAGCCGAGCCGAGCCGAGCCGAGACGAGCTTGAGCACAGTATTTGATATACAACGAGTCCAAAACGAGCCTATTTTAGGCAAAGCAAGTTTATAGTTCTGCTTGTTAATTTGATTATGGAGATTTTTCTTATTTTTTGCAGTCAGTATGCCTTTCCTATAATCTTATTTAAGAAATGTTTATTAAATAATAGGAAGAGCTGTGTAAAAAATTCTTTGAGCACAATATTCTTAAAAAATACCGAGCTAAAACGAGCCTCATTCAAAGATTTTATGTGGCGAGCCGAACTTAGACAAAATTTCAACGAGCCGAGCCGAGCTTGGAAATGTCGGCTCGTTGACAAGTCTGATATTTAGTATATCCCCTATTAATAATCGTGCATGTGTTTTGGTATATTAAACCTAGCTAGCATAATATATCAGTAAATTATTTTAAAATCTTACCATAGAATAATGCTGGATTTAAATTTCATTTATTAAAAATTTAATAAACCCAGTTCACCAACCCTTTGACCGAAGGTCGTATATATTTTACACATTTGTGCATTTTCAATGCCAAACTTAATAGAGGCATTTGGTCGAATTCATACCTGTTGTCAAAGAAGACTTGTCAACGAGCCGTAATTTCTAAGCTCGGCTCGTTTAAAGTTTGAGTAATTTCTCCTTAGCTCGCCACAGAAAATTTTTCAATGAGTCTCGTTTCAGGTCGGTATTTTTTTTAAAAATATTGTGCTCTCAAAATTTTTTCAATTCTCTTCCTATTATTTAATAAACATTTCTAAAATACGATTATAAGTAAGGAATATTGAATGAAAAAATAAGAAAAATCTGCATANGCTCGCCACATAAAATCTTTGAATGAGGCTCGTTTTAGCTCGGTATTTTTTTAAAAAATATTGTGCTCAAAGAATTTTTTACATAGCTCTTCCTATTATTTAATAAACATTTCTTAAATAAGATTATAGGAAAGGCATACTGACTGCAAAAAATAAGAAAAATCTACATAATCAAATTAACAAGCAGAGCTATTAATTTGCTTTGCTTAAAATAGGCTCGTTTTGGGCTCGTTGTATATCAAATACTGGGCTCCAGCTCGGCTCGGCTCGTTAGAAGCTCGGTTCGTTGACAAGTCTGCCATGTACCCTGCATTTAAGAATTTTGCCTTGATCACTAGAAAAAATTTATTTAGTTTGTAATATTGCATATTTAATTAGTTTTGTAAATATTTTTGTCATGTGTTAGTGTATAGTTTTTATATACATTTAAGCAATAAATTTGCTTTGACTCTTTTTGGCAGGATGGGGTTAATGCATGTATGTAGTTCAAGGTTGGAAGTGGATCGGGCCAACCCGCGCGGGTTGGGTCGGGTTGAAATGCATCTGAGCGGGTTGCGGTTCGGGTCGGAAATTTCACAGTTTTAAAGAAGTCTTGATTTTTTGAGTAAGATTTTGTTTTCAGCTTAGTTTAGTTTTTTCTGTTGATTGATTTTATTCTATGCGTTTGGACGAAAATTGCTGCGGGTTGATGTCTTTTTTGCGGGTTGCGGGTCGGGTTAAATTGTGGAACACGAGTTGCAGGTCGGGTTACAAAATCCTGACCTACTTCCAAACCTGATGTAGTTCAAGTTACTTTCAAATTTGTAGTATGCAATCAATAATCTTACTATATCTTATACTTTCAGTCTTAGCTTTCAAATATTGACTTTTTGCGAACATTTTTACAGTTTGGTATGTAAGAAAAAGCGCTAGACCAAATAACACTCAATTGCTATAGAAATTTACAATCGTATGCGAAGTTTGCTTTAATAGTGGCTTTATTGGATCAAATAGCAGTGAATAACTTCGATCCAATTCCTGACGACTTTCTCGTCTGGATTGTTTTGACTGAAGGCATATCGGCTGTCGTTTAATTTCTAATGGAATTATCGTTGATTTATGTGACACTCGGTTAGCTAATTTTCAATAATTTAAAGTATTTAATTCTCACACGAGTGTTTATTTATCAATTCGAAATTCTACTTCAGGCGAAATTTCAAAGCGGATATTCATTCATTACGCTATTCACTTTTTCAAAACATCGATGTTTATCGGATTTTCTGAAATGTGCAGAACCTAAATGTGTCAAAGTTATTTGTAATAANCCCCCCTCCTGCGGACGCCACTGAGCTCCACATGAAGAATGAAATAAAGGAACTTTCGTTGTTACATATCTTCAGAATTAGGGAAATGATCCAAATTCAATACAAGTGAAAATGCAACCGTAAACAACCATTCTAGTTTCAAATGCCTGCATACGCTTAATAAATTGATTTGCATAGTTATATTTGAAGAAATGTGCAGAACCTAAATGTGTCAAAGTTATTTGTAATAAAATTTGCGGAAAAACACGCCTTTAACGTAAACTTCATCTTTAGCGAATAAATTTTGAGTGTAAGTTGACGATTTGGTTTACGGTCATGTTAACGTAAAACACCATTTGTTAACGGTGTTGTTAACGTAAAACACCATTTGTTAACGGTGTTGTTAACGTGTTGAATTTGGATCACTTCCCTTACACAAATTTGCGCTCATCGAATTTATATCGCATCCCAGCATAAAAAATTTCCGTTATACAGATAGTAGATGTAATCTCTAAGAACATACATGTATTCTTCAAACTTTTAGTTTCCCTTATATAATACATGTCGTTTATATGTAGCAATGAAGTCTTGTTTTTCCACGTCAGAACAAACAAAATTTACAAATGTAGAATATGTTAATTTAAGTTTCCGTATAGAAGAATGAAAAAAAAATTCTATTTTTTTTGCGTTATTAGTGATAAAATCTTTTTTTCAGTAATTAAGCTAATTTCACATTCAACTGTTTTCCCACTTAAATTGAGATGGAAAGTTGTTTATACCTGTGTTCTTTATCACTTAGTTAGATGACGAAAAGTTTGAATTCAGTGTGTACGTGGCAGATCGTGCAAAACATTGAGGTTAAATTTGATCGCAGTATTGTGTCAAAGTAAATTTATACACTAAATATTTATGTGCGCCTAGTAAATACCACGTAAACGTTTGTTTTACAATTGATGCTATTTTTAGAACGTCTGAACCAGAAACCTCAGAAAATGGGATTTACGTGGCGAAAGCTGGTTGGTTAAATCCCTTTAATGAACTCATTGAAAATGAGCGGATCTATAACACTGATGTTCTTCAAAGTTTGACGGGAGTTTACCGAAGAACATGCAAAGAATCGAAAGATGTTTCCGAACAAGACTTTAAGTAAGTCTATTTTGGATCATTTATGATCCACGTCGGTTTTGCCGATTTTGTAGTTTTATAATTTTTTAACCTAACATACATGTAATTTAAATTAAAAAGGTGTTATTTGTATGTGTGAGAACAATTTAAATGTCGATATTTTATATAACAAACCCCTTGTAAAACACAAAATTTTCACCTTCAAGGTTATTTCAATTCTTTTGTTGCTGACGTACGTGGTTCGTTCGATAATGTCTTGGACTAACTCAGAAAGAAAAATGATAATTTAATGAAACCAATTGCTTTTAAAACGTGATAGTATGTTTGCTTAAATGCATAAGTTAAAATAATGTGATTGGCTGCGTTATACGTATAATCATCCCACATTTAATTTTTGTCATGTATGAATGGGGTGGAATACAGAAGAGTGACAAAATTCTATGTGCTTTTAAGGAAGTTGTCCGATAAAATACTAGGTGATGGGACTGTTGCATATGACAACTAATGTCCTTCTAGAGTCCAATATGTCGTTGGAAATCATGATTCAACCATGGCCATGAAAGTTTACTCCAAGATTAGTCCAATTTTGAAACACCAACTGAAATTTCTGATCAAAAAATTCGAGCTGAGAGATGGATAAAGATTAGTGAATTTGCTGAATACTTAAAATAAGTGCTGTTAGATGTCACAGCATCATTGAGAAATTATGTTCACAGTTTGTACCAAGATTTCTGTCTCCTGATACGAAGCAAATGCACCTCAACTGCTCATTGTCAACCTTGCAACTGTTGAATCAGAAGGGGGACAGGGAAAGACCATTGCTCCTTGTGATTCTTTTTCATGCAGCATTTCAAAATAGAACATTATGTAAAAAATGAAAAAAAAATTCAAATGGATTATCAGTTTATTTGGTGGTGCATATACCTGCTGTTGTTTTTAATGAATGCATACACAAGCAAACAAAATTCTCATTGGTGTCAATTTTGACACACTTGGTCTTTCTAGTGTTAAACCAAACGTGAATAATCTGAATGGAGATCTAAAGAAGAGAAACCCCTTCTGATGACGAGAATTGGCACCTCGCATCGAACATTTCTTTGCACAGCTTCCTGAACAATTTTCCCTGATGTTATTCAATGATTGGTTATTCAATGGAATAATCTGATTTTTGCCAATGGTAGTTACATTGTAAAATAAATAAATGTGTGTTTTGTACTAGTATTTGATATAGTTCAATAAAAGTTTTTTTAGTTTTTTGTGTTGTTTTTCTTTAGTAGTTAGTCCGTGGCATTATTGAGCGAACCACGTATTGTTTGTAAATCTCAATAATTCAATTGAAAGTCTTGGTTTTAGAGAGGATTTAAATGATTCTATTACATTAATAATTTTTTGACGTTATTCTTGTGAAACTATTAGGTTGCTTTTTGAAAATTTTTCAATTCTACATGGGTTACGACGCTACAAATTCTCATATTGCACGCATCAATTGTCGACTTTTAGGTGTTATTATGTGTGTAGAATTAATGAACATGTTATCAATGAACTACTTGTTTTAATTTAGTTTAATCTTTGTAGTCACCAATCTAGACGAAATGTCGCAGATGCATGCCATTCTTCTGGGCGAAATGGTCCGTTTTAAAGATGACCCTCACAATTTCTTCTTGGCCTTAGCTGATGAGAGCATTCTTCGTGGTATAGTTTCCGCATACTACTCTTTTATGGTCAACTATGATAAAGTCCAACAGGTTAATGTCTAATTGGAATATGTTGCACTTGTGTCCATTGACCTTTCAGTATTCTTTGCAATCAATCAATGCTTTTGTAGAAAGAATCGTTTTACGTAGTTCTTTGCATTTTATCCAAATCTTGCACCCATGTTGCCAAAATCTCAAATACCCATGGAATTACGTAGATCAGGAAAATGAGCTATTTAAGACATCAAAGTTGCTTTATGACTTTTAAACACTGTTTAGCCTTTAATCAATTGAATTTTAATTAAGATTTTGGCTTTGTATATCCTTTTTGATTGAATCTCCATCTTTCATTTGAACATAACTTTATAAACTTTTATTTAGTTAACCTAATTCCTTCGTGGATTGCTCACCAATCTGTTATCTAGTTATTTGCGGTTACTCCTTTAGTAAAATACAAGAATGCAAGTAATTTATTTTCAAACGTGAACTAAACTCATTCATTAGTTACTATAATCACGCTATAGTTAGCATTTATATTGAAAAATTAAGATTGAAGCAGTGCTGTTATTTTATATATATATATACTAATACCTCCCTCTATGTATTTTTTCCACATAACCATATAAGCTGAATTTCCCACATAAATTCCTGAATTTTTGTAGGACATAGTCTTTTGGTAGTCACTACCTTCATGCAAAATATTTAAGGGATCGATGGATTTTTTAGGGAGTAATAGCCAAAAAGTTAATTTTCGTCCAAAATCCCAAACTCTCTCTATGTAGTATGGAAAATTTTCCTCCCCTCCCTCTATGTAGCGGTTTTTGCAAAACCCATACTACGGAGGGGGAGGTATTAGTATATACATATTTATATGCGCCTGAGTCTTTAATTGTAGTGATATTAATGCAATAATGGGGAATAATAGTAAAAATTAGTAAAAAGTATAATCCATGCCTGGCAACAGAGCCATTGAAATTCCGTTACCATTTTTGAACCAATTAGTTTCTTAATTTTTAATGAAATTAATATTTCAAATATGCCCATATTTGGTGATAAGATAGTGTACTATCGCTAAAAGAATATAACATTTATAGAGGAACTGTATTTTATGATGTAAATGGTATATACTTGTAAAAGTGATGCTAACTTTTTGAAATTTCGTTACCCACTAGTTTTATGTTTGTAGACCATAGAAAAATGAATTTCTCAAAAAACAAATCTTTCTCGTTGATAGGTAGTAAAATGCAATTCACAGCGCCATCTTTTGAAATATTTTGGAATATTTGAAACTCAAATTTCGTCTAATGCATTGATTAACCTACTAAGGAGTCACACATGACACATTTCAATAAAAAATAAATTATATTTGAATGAGTAGCATCCATTTTAACAATGAAAATGAAATTCCGTTACTTCTTGACCAGCCTCAATTGCAATTCAATTTATAAACATTTACATATTGTATTTGATGTTATTTGAATTTCTATAGATAGCTCAACACTTGGTCAGCAAACCACCTACAAAGGAATTGTTGTCGAAGGTTGCTCGAGAACTTGCTGGCGCAAAGAAAGTCTTTTCGATGGCGGAATTTTTATGCAGACCTTTTCAGAGATGTCTTCGAATTAAACTTTTGCTGTCTACTATTTATGAGAAACTGTTGAAGTCAGACGAGCCGCAGGACATGAAGGACGCTGCGAAGGCTTGCGCTGATCAATGGGGAGAAATTGGGTTACATATAAACCAATGTAAAAGCGATCGTGACTTGGAGACCGGGACCATCCCTCTGTTGGCGCATCGTTTTAGAATTGCGGAACTCGAGAGGACGCCGTTGCTCTACGGACGACATCTTAAGGATGAACTCATCGAAGTATGATTTAGCAAATTTATTAGCATTTCGAAATTCCGATCCACCTGAAAATTTTAATACATTAACTCTTGGCGTCATCTAGTTCAGACTTGTCAACGAGCCCAGCTTCTAACGAGCCAATCCGAGCCGAGCAGAGCCGAGACGAGCTTGAGCACAGTATTTGATATACAACGAGCCTATTTTAGGCAAAGCAAGTCTATAGTTCTGCTTGCAAATTTGATTACGGAGATTTTTCTTATTTTTTGCATTCAGTATGCCTTTCCTATAATCTTATTTAAGAAATGTTTATTAAATAACAGGAAGAGCTATGTAAAAAATTCTTTGAGGACAATATTTTTAAATAAATACCGAGCTAAAACGAGCCTCATTCAAAGATTTTATGTGTCGAGCCGAGCCGAACTTACACAAAATTTAAACGAGCCGACCCTAGCCGAGCTTGGAAATGTCGGCTCGTTGACAAGTCTGATCTAGTTCACCGGGATTTACTCGCACTAATTCAATGAAACTGTTACTGGGAATAAACATTTTAGTGGATCTGTACGCATTTTGTATGATGGCCAAAATTTGTTCTTTGGTAATTAATGCTTGTATGCCTTCCAAAATAATATAGTTATCTCGATTACTAATTAATGCTAGTTTTGGACAAATGCTAAATTGTGTAGATATGTTATGTGCCGGCATATAATTATTGGAATAGAATACTTAATAGGACTAGTGATTATTTTGAAGTGACTATTACTGATCCAGTGGTACTACTGGTTATGTATGCGGAATTAGAATCCATAGAATCCTAAAAAAATTTAGGTATTCTTTTCAAAGAGAATCAACAACTGTGTTGAGCAGGCATACATTACTGTGATCAGAATTATTTCCAGAGAAGTTTGAGATTGTTTTCTTAAACCGTGTTGTTAATTTGCTATCCCCAGAAATGGAGGCTGGTCTGGTTAAGCAATTTCTAGTCTTTGTCTATAATTGCTGTGCTTGTGAATATCAAAGGCAAAAAATGATTTTTTATGATGAGAATAAAATCGACAGTTCATAACATGCAATATCAATTAGTACAAATTCCACGTTCCATATCATCGCAAAGAACATTTTAATGTTTAAAATTTTATTCACTAAATTGTTAACAATTATAATAGTAATAAAACAATAACATACTTGTATTTGCTTAGCTGGATATTATTTTTATAATTTATGCAATAATTAATGGTTTTGTACTAAGCCTATGTCCTAAAACTGGTTTTATAAGATTGAAATAACTAGAGAATATACTATAAATATTTATTAATTAGTACCATTTAAGAAAAAAGCTCTATAGGCGTTTTTGTTTATAAAAACCATGCTAAAGAGCAAGTCGTCATTTCATAATTCAGATGTATTTTCAAATATTTGGGTTTGAAAATATAAATTGTGTCAAGACTATACTGTGCTACAGTAAAACTTTAATAAAAGAAAATTTCATTTTTACTAATATTTTGTTAAAATCAATAATTCGGTGTTTTACTACCACAAGTAAGGCCTATGTACATGTTGTTGGGTGCTTTTTTGGCCTAGACGAACGAATTTTATTTCCTAGTCGACGCCTGAATTGTGATATAAGAGGCACTCGGGATTAACTGATCTAATTTTAGGTATCCATTGATTGCGGTTCTCGACGCATTAAGATGACCCGTCGGCATGTAGTTCTTTTCGAAAAGGCTCTTTTCCATTTCAAGGCTACTAGTTATTCCATCGACAGTGAAGACACGTCATTTACTGTTCACGCCCAGGATAGAATAATGCTTGCCACTTGCAAAATCACCAAAAAAGGCTCCGTTGAGCCCCAAAGCAACAAGGTTATAGTTGTTTAAGGTCACGGTTAGACTAGTGATTGGTTCAAAAGTGATCTGTCACATTTTGATTGAATCGCATGTGTAACTTCTCGAGATAATTAGCGATGTGACAATCACAAGCAAATCGAAGGCCACGGTTAGACTAGTGATTGGTTCAAAAGTGATCTGTCACATTTTGATTGAATCGCATGTGTAACTTCTCGAGATAATTAGCGATGCGATGATCACAAGCAAATCGAACGCGCACAATTTCTTTGTAATCGTCACATCGCTAATTATCTCGGGTGGTTAGACATGCGATTCAATCAAAATGTGATAGATCACTTTTGAACCAATCACTAACCGTTGCCTAAGTCATGATTCTTTTGACTTTCTCATACAAAATTTTAGTTAATTTCAAGTTTTGCGATGATCAAGATATTAGTTAAAATTTTATGAAAGGGTTAGGCCCTTCAGAAACCTTCTGTCTGATGTCATGCACTTAGATTCAACATACTTCGTTTTCGTTCAAAAAACATGCATTTATCTGAACTAAAAAAATATTTTCAAAAATTTTCAAGAATGGTTTCCTTCTATGTCATACTAGATTTGCCCCTTGTTACACTGGGATAAATTAATTCAATAAACAGTGCACATTTTAAAGAATGAAGCTCAGGAAATTCACCAAAGTAATATTCATCAACGTTTTTGAAAATAGTTGCGTAGGCAATAGAATTGGCCATACAGTCACAGGAACGTCGTCGGTTTTTTAAGCGACCCTGTGTTTCGTAATAAGGGTCTCTAGGCTTAGTAAAAAAATGCAAAAGATATTTTTAAGTAAAAATTGTTTAGAACAAGTTTAAAAAAATTTTCACGCAATTTAGTTATATTGCGACCTGTCTACCAGCTAATGCAATGCACGAAAGCTAAATGCATCCAGGTAATTCGCCTCTAGTTGGTATTTATAGCAGTCACAAGCGCAAACAGATTTTTAGGGAAACTTTGATGGCAGAAGGACATATATTTTTATTTTTGGTTGCATGCATGTCTAATTTCGCCTCAATCAATTCGCCTAAAAGCAGACTTGACAATTTCCCTATATTCCTATATTTTCCTATATTTTGAGGAACTGTCTCTATATTTAAGGCGTTAATAGTGGTCCTTAGATATTTTTGAAAACCTTGAAAATTCCTGGAATTTGAGAGAGCCGCTGAAATCCTTGAAATTTTCATAATGCGTCTTTAATTTTCAAAGAAACTATACTTGTTTACTTCATTTTGTTTTTATTATTTTGGGGTATTAAAGAATCTCTCACATTAATTAATTGACATGTTAAGTGTTGATTTTTTATAGCTCTGTACCTTAGAGTCTTGGCATTTATTAAGCCTTTGGTGTTAATATGTAGTTCTGTACCAGATATTCTATATTTGTTATACATTATCATCCGTTTAATATTTATGCGTACCCTAGTTGTATTTTTATAGGTTTGTATCTTTTGCCATTGCTGCTATCAGAAATACTGGGAAAACCAAATTCCCTTAACTTGCAATAGATTTTGCCACAGAAAACCTTAATATTAAAGCTCATTAACATAAACATATTGTTATGTAACGCCTATGTTAAAAAAACATAAAGAAGCATGATGAAAACTAATGCTGTTAGTTTTCTAACTTCGTCTGAAGTCTTTACAGTCAGCAGAGGCAACTGCTGCTTTGTTGGTCTATGTTGTATTCACAAGAGGACCTCTTTCTGTCAGTAAGCCTGCATCAAGGCCTATCGGCCAGCACTCTTCATTGAAGAGACGCAAGAGAATTTCATTAGAAATTAAAACGTTGCAAGCAAAGCAAGCTCACATTAACCCGAATGACTGTGATGAAAGCTGTAGAATCAATCAAGAAGCATGTGATGTTATGCAAAAATTAAAGTGGCCTCATTTTTTCAGGAGTTTCATTACCGACTAGTTTTATGTTTGTAGATCATAGAAAAATGAATTTCTCAAAAAACAAATCTTTCTCGTTGATAGGTAATAAAATGCAATTCACAGCGCCATCTTTTGACATATTTTGGAATATTTGAAACTCAAATTTCGTCTAATGCATTGATTAACCTACTAAGGAGTCACACATGACACATTTCAATAAAAAACAAATTATATTCGAATGAGTAGCATCCATTTTAACAATGAATGTGGGCAGCAATGGCACTCTTATATTTATGTTGTGCTCATTGAGATTGTGTGAGTTGCTTCACTGTGAAATACACATTTATGTATTATACTTGTGCCATGACCCATTGCAGCACCTGAATTTTGGTTTTGTGTTTGTTTTAGGGTCCTCAAGTTCTGTTCAGAGAATTCAAACATGAGAGGGATGAGAGGTTAGGGAACAAAGTTTCGATTGACATTGAGGATAAACATTTGAAGAAGGTTTTGGTTTGTGTTCAAATTGGTGAGCAATGTCAAGCGAGTGTAAATGACTTGGACAATGAAAAGAAGGAGTCATTGAGAATTACTTTTCGAAAAGCTCTAAGGAAACTAGTCAAGTACTACTGGGAGAAACTCTCAACAACACAGTCATAGAGGCCTGCGAATTTTTTACATCTCAAAAGAAACATACACCGCGGTTCAAAACGTCAATCACATGCATAGCATCCTATTGAATTGACTTCCTTAAAGCTGAACAGCTGTCACACTTTGTCATAAACCAACAATCATTAGAAGGAATGTGATTGCCTTTCTTCAATCTTCAAGACATTGAAGGCAAGATCAAATTTCCGGTTTTAAGCAAAGTTGTTTAATGTGTATTAATAACGACATTCTGGAGAAAAGGTGACCCAAATTGGCACCACATTCAATAGTATAGCTATACGGCACGGAAAATATTTGCTTGTTCTATAAAATAATAATCCGGTAAATGGGCCGATAACAAGAAAGTTTATTAAACATTTTGAAAAATCTGGACAGAGGAATAAGGAGTTTATTCTCCTTTTTAAGAGCAAACCGTTTTCCGACATTTACAAAGAATTTTCTCCAAGCCTATTTCCAAATTTGAAAATCTTGGGGCATAGGTAGGTCTATTGGGGAACTTACTTTAATGCAATGTTGAAAATTACTATTAAAGTTTATTGCTGTACTAGAGGTTGTTGAAAAGATTAACAAGTTTTCTTAGAACATTTCGAATTTTTGAAAAAGATTTCAATTCTCTCTATACCTAGTTTGAGACCATGGAGGCAGCAAAGACTGTTTCTTCATATTTCAAACCCATTGAGGTATGCCGTGCGCAAAGTCAGAGGTTGCGGGGTCGAAGGTCTCCATGGGACAGCGCACGGATTTAGAGCGAAAAAGAAAGAGGAGATACTCCTTTATTATGTGGTGCTTTCAGATTGAGCACGGGTTTAATAGTTGTTGAGCTATAAGCGTTTAAATTTTTTTTATAGGATCATGCAAATTTTCAAAAATCCCTAGGGAGTTTAAGGTTAAAGACCGTGAAGAAGCGGATGGATTTGACCCTAGCGTGTGTAGCACGTAAGAAGTGCTTCCGCGTAATCGATGCCAAATGTATGGAGCTGCAAGGCAAAGGAAAGAACTCGATAAGTTAATGAGTGAAGCCTCTGAAAAACTGAGCAACCTAGTTGCCACTCATCAAGTCGAACACAATTTACTGAATTAACTTTTCGCATTGAGAGTGCCAACAAAACAAAAGAAGCTCTTTTGAGGGATCCCCAACACTTGAACAAAAACAACTAGTTTCTTTGTTTGTTTGTAAACAATTTGAAACAATTTTTTTGAGTTATTATTGAGTTTATACCCTACAGTGTTTTTTATATTCCCCCTATAATTTCCTTATAAAAGTGTGTCTTAAGTCCTATATTCCTATATTATTTTTATAAAAAACTGTTGTCAAGTCTGCTAAAAAGAGTCTGAAATACACTTTTTAACTCTAACCCTAATGTGGTTTTTATCTCATTTATACCGATGCATATATATATATATATATATATATATATATATATATATATATATATATATATATATATATATATATAGAGAGAGAAGAGAGAGAGAGAGAAAGAGAGAGAAAATTTCGATGAGTTTTCTAAGAATTCATTATTTAGGGTCGAAAACACAGTATATCGCCATCAATCATTGATGTTGAGAATACCTCCCAAACTATCAGCATGTACTTCTACGTTGAATCACAAGCTCGTGCATGGCATGAACTACTCACAGGTGCAGTCAGTCGGTGTGGTGAAGACGATGCGTATAACAAGCACTTCTTTAAGTACCACAACTTCAAAGGCGTATTTCATAGGTGTATGATGTGCAAGGGGCTTCTGCGCGGGTATATTCTTCAAGGACATACATGCGTCAAGTGTGGAATTGTCGTGCATGCCCATTGCAGAAAGGATGTTCCAATGTGCACAGGCAAAAACACTAATCAGGTATTTTATTATTTTTTCTAGTAACATTCATATTCTCTTCCCTGTAGTTTTGAGTGACGTGTTTTGTTTAGACTCCTGACGCCCGTTTAACGAGGCTTAGTTCAAATTTTGGAATTCCTACTTCAAACTCTTTTTCGTCATCCCCAATCCACACTCGTAAGTTCGTCACAGAGTCTCCATCTCCTGAAGATGAACTTGGACTGCATCATTATCCTTGGTTTGTTGGTGTACAGAGCAAACAGGTTTCATTTTTTTCTTATTTACCATAGAATTATAATTTTAAAGCTCGCGCCGCGACAATAGTTTGATCAATAAATGTCTGTCAAAATGTCTATTTTGTCAAGTGTGCATTTTTTACTATTCTTCTGTTTTTTTTAGCATTTTGAGGCTCGTCTGCCTAAATTGCTTTGGCCAACAGTTTTTTTAAAGTACTTAGGAAATTTTTCTATTGTATCCTTCTCGATCAAGTACCGAACATGATGCAGTGTGTTTGGGGTGATCAACGATTTCACGAGGTTTTATCTCGAGATGTAATATTCCGCAAGAATCCAAGCATCGGACAAATATTCCTGATTTTTCGAAACATCTCCAAATGCATGGATTGCAATGTGTGAATACATTGAACTTGTTGATTTGCAAAGGGAATTTAATTTTTTCATTTGAGCGTATTCAATTGATGAGATTTCAGACAACTTTAGGAATCTAGTTGTCATTCTGAATGTTTTTTTGCTAAGAATCATTTGAGCAACAGGTACTCTTCCAGGAACTTCTGTAGTAAACGTCACAGCTAGCCAACTTTACATTGACTAAAAGGAGTGCATTAATAACAGAGAAGTAACCATTTAACCCTATTTTCTCAAGATAGATGATTGTCTCTTCATTTTCTACTGCACAACAGACTCTGACTTTAGGCACTGCGCCCTGTGAGGGACTGGCGCAGGTTGTCCCTTCAAAAAACAAAATATTTCAGGGTAGTTGTTCTTCCCAAGAACATTAGACCGCCTCATTATCTGAACACTAGGTATGGAAATAATTTGAATATTTTTACAATTTCTCATTGAAAAAAACTGATATTGACATTGAAAAATTAAAATCTTTTAAAAAACATTTAGAAATCTTCCTTAAACAAAAATATTATTTCTGGTAAATCATGGCTAGGATACACATTTTATAACAATGACTATACTATTACTCGGTATTAAAATATTACTATAGTAATTTATTTGTAGCCTGGAAGATTTGTTTGTGCAATTAATTGACGTTATTCAGATAATTTATAGTTATTTAACTGTAAATATTTACCTTTTATCTAATCTTATCTTATCTTTTTGTTAAGATGAGTTTTTAGGTAGCAGCTGCAAATATAGACCGTTTAGCACCGGGATCATATTTGGTTAGAAAAAGTGACCGAAGTCCAGGATACGCCATCTGCCTGAACACAGGCGTTGGTAACCCTCGACATTTGAAAATCGCCAATACAGAAAACCCGCCGTCTTGGTATTTACATGCTAGCAAACAATTCACCTCTCTTCCAAATTTAATAGAGTATTTTAGTCAACACAATCTTAGTGAAATGTTTCAGGTAAATTTAAAGTGATTACTACTATAATTTCAATTGTTTTATAGGGTCAGTTAGATTGCAAACTAGAGCATAGCTTCCTCAGTGCTGTGCATCTTCTTCGCAATTCATTCGAACCAAAGCTGATTTTTGTAGCACTTGCAAAGTCCGACATCCCTGCTTCCGATACCTGTCCGATGGTCATTGAAAGAGGCCTTCTCGTGCTTGGTTTATCAGAACTACCAGATAGCATTTTTCGTGCTGATATGAAGCCTTCGTCAGGTGGTAAAACCATCACTGGCGAAATTCCACTGTCTTTTTTACGATTTATCGCTTCTTAGACATTAATATTGTATTAATATTTTGTGAATTTTATATTAGAACAATAGTTGACGATGTGCAATCTTTATTAAAATCGAAGGAAATAATGCTCTTTCCTTCACACTCGTAGAAACTAACATATTTTCAGAAGAATTACAATCACGTTCAGAAACTAATGCACAAGTTAAAAACTCGAAAATAGACAGTCTTAACTTATCTATTGATCAAATGCTAACCCGTATCCGCTGAAAGCATTCAATTTACAAATAGTTGTAAAACTCGAATTAAGTAAAGTTGCCTGAAAGTATAAAAACAGGCGCTTCTAATTTAACCATGCAAACTAGTGCGGGATAAATAGACTTCAGATCAAATTGCCTTTGCTCTACCTGATAGATTTCTTACCTTTAAAATGTAGACTAGAATGAATTCCGTCATAGTACGCTACAGTTGTTATTATTGATATGAACATTAAGAAAGCACTGTGACAAAAATTTTTGATAGAGGAATATGGTTCATTATTGCCAAAAGCCCTCAACTCAATGTTACGCTTGCTAGCATCTGATAAGATATTTTTGTTCAGATAAATATTAACCATTAGAAACTGGTAATTTTTCTTAATCGCGCCAAAAAAATATACAAGCATGCCTAAAAATAATTACAATTAGAAAAAAATCTATACAATATGTCTACTAGGCTAGAGTTTCAACCGGGTCACAAAATTTGACCCGGTAACCCTGGACCCGGATAAGATTTGGCACGCTACAGTTGGAAAATAATTGACCCGTTTGTAAGCATTATAGGCCCATAATATATGATTTGAAAGGAAAAACTATCGAAATTTGTTTATGAAGTAGAACTTCTAGTATGTCCAAATCATAATTTGAAAATATCAATCTCTGAAAGGTTCTATTATTCCAAAATTATTAAATTAAATAATTTAACCCCATTCCATTTCTGGCAAAAGTTTGGACTTAGATTTAAATCGACCTTCGAAGACTTAACTTAATATTAACTAATTGCAACATAGGAACCTACAAATAACGAAAACAAATCCGAAATAATGTTGGTACACTATAGTGGCGCATCTTGAAAATATTGATAAGCTACTGAAATTTTTAAAATAAAAATATTTTCATGAACTAACACTTTGTGTGAAATACTTAGTTATTTCTCAGTTGATTCCTCTATGTATAATAATAATAATAATAATTAGAGTCAAAGCAAATGTATTGCGCAATATATGTATACAAAAAATCTACAAACTAACACATGACAAAAAGAGTAAACATAAACAAATAATTAACTACAAATTAATATGTGCAATATATAATAATATAATCAATGTTTGTGTAGGTGATCAATGTTGGATGTTTGTTTCAAATGCATGAAGTCTATTACCCTCCCCTAATGTATATTGTTTTATTAGAAGAAATTGTTTCAATTTTTTTCTAAACTTTTTATAGTTTTTTTCTATTCGTTTTTCATGATCTAAATTATTCCACAATTTAATTGATATGTGATGAAAGCAATTAGAATTTTTATCTAAACACAGAAATTTTTCGATCGCTCATTTAATATAATTAGTCATTAATGAAAAGGAGATATGTTTGTAGAGATTTGAATTCAAATAAGATAGATAGCATATGCAGATGAATTTGGTAGAACGGAGATAATATTTTATATTTATTACAATATACTGATGCTTCGTCATGCTTATGTGCAAAGTTTAGAGTTTTTATACACCAATTAAATGTCTTTGATAGAAGCATACGATTCTTGGTATAATATTATGTGAACGGATATTTCGATGAATGCTACTTCCAATGATTAGGGAATTGGTGCCAGGCTTGATGGATTTTGTTTGACTTCGTGGGAATCAAAATTTCGTTTTTTGTTAGATATCTTTCTTAGAGACTGCGGCGGATTAGTGAAGGAGACATAGCTATCCATAGATGGAGACTCGAATATTTGCGTTGAACAGGATGTAGGAACAGCAGATTTCATAGAAGATTGGGTTGAAGATTGAAAACAAAATTGAGCGAGCTTTTGAAAAGAAGTAGAAGAGCTTCAGTGGCATTGTATTTATCGAGGAGAGAAAATTTGGTGCAGCGGCGTTTTCTTTTTATCTTTGATTAAAGAAGATGCTGCATCAAGGGTCGGCGCAGCGGGAATTACCCTGTCGAGTATCGTTTCTGCGAGCGAGAGAGAAAACCGACCGTTCTTGATCGAAGCAAACATAATAAATAGGAATTTTTAGAATTATATTATTTGCTACAAAACACGATTACAGCAAACACAGAACCTTGAGGAGCACCACTAGAAACAAGAGCAGGAGAAGAAATTGACGAGTTGATTTCGACACACTGACCATGATTCGACAGGTAAGACTGGAAAAGCTCGATGAAATCAGCATTAAAGCGAAATAAACTTAATTTGTCACGAATAGAATGAGGGAGCCGATCAAAAGCTTTAGAAATGTCAAGAAAGATAATGCAACCAGGATCATTACCATCAAAGTGGAAATAGCAGTTTTCAATTATAATGAGCAAATTAGTGATGGTAGAACGACCCAACAAGGTGGAAAATGCTTAGAGGGACAAATGTAGGAGAAGAAATGCTTTAAATGGATGGAAGAGTTGAGGTTTCGTGAATTACAAAGGATGGGGCACAATCAGAATAACATGGACCAGACAACTTGCAGGACTTAAGCATGAGGGAAATATCATGGGCGTTGAAGACGATGTCACATAGGCGAATAAGCCGGGATCAGAGAAATTCGAGGCGAAATAGGCATTGAAGAGATCAGTCTTCTCCAGATCTGAGAGAACAGAAAGATGGTTCCATTTCAAGCTGGGGAGGTCAGGTTTGGAATGAAGGGAATGCAAGAAAGAATAAGAGTCTTGAAAAGATCCAGATGAGAAATTGGACAGCATATAGATTTTGTCGAGTTCAATGAAGTTGATTACGTTTTCTGTGAGAGAAGAGAGTTTCGAAGAATCGGAAGGACCGTAACGGCGTTTGAAAGATTCAAGTTTATTCAAAGAGTGTACATTGAGGGATGAGAAATAGAAAGGGAGAGAAATACGCTTTTTCCGATGACGAGGAACAATGGATGAAATAACTTGTTGAAGGAAGTTGTATCACTCATCAGGAGAGAAAGAGTCATTAAAAATGGGGAATGAAGAGAGAGCAGCATTTAGAGATAGACAGTCACTGTTGGATCGAGATATTGAGGAGAGGCAGGACAAGCAGATGGAGTAATAGAATTGATAGACAGGCTGAAGCGAATCAATGAGTGATCAGTTTATCTGGAGCAGGGACCACAGATGTGTCAAAAATACGATCAGGATGTACGCACAAAACGAATTCAAGGAGGGAGAAGCGCGAAATAGGAGAAAATAGAAGTTGTTTAAGAGAATAGGAAGCAAAAAGATCCAGAACAGACAGTGGATTCATAAGAGTCATTAGAGCCAAGTGCATTCCAGCAAACATTAGGAAGGTTGAAGTCATCACAGATGAAGAGGAGTGGGAAATCCAAGTTGACGAGAGAGAGTGATGAATAGAATAGAATATCTTATTAAGTGTAGTACATTGGCATAATTATACACCTCAACAAAAGCTGCTAATACTACACTTAATGCGTCATGAAAGTAATGAAATGAAATGAAATGAAGTATATATATTTAGAGTTGCTTTTTACAATATAAAGTACTGTTTACAACTCTAAATAGCGTCAAACAGTAGAAATAAAGGAACAAAACATATACAAAGATCATTTTTACAAATATAATTACAATTACTAGCTTGGGCTAAGGCGAATTTAGGTTAGATGCGTTATATTGAATAATCACTATTATAAAATTTAAAACTTCGCCATTTGTATTCAAGCCTTTCCTTTGTTTTTAATACTTTTAATTTATTTATTTGTTTTATAGATTTAGGTAAATTATTCCATATATTTATTGACGTGTTGAGAAATGAATTTTTCATTATTTTTTGTTATATGGAAGCGGCCTAATTTTTAGGGTTCTATTATTATATCTAAGCAATATTTTAGAGGATAGAAAGATGGATTCGTGGTATGCAACAATATTATTAAATATTTTAAAAAAAGTAGTTAATATATTTTTATAAATAATGCATTGTGGATTTAGAAAAGTTTTTGTTAATTTCTTGATTTCTGTATTTCTGTTATAAATATGATTAACTGCTATTTTTATAGCCCATTTTTTTGCAAATTGAATTTATTCAAAAGTTGTTGATTTATGTCGGTATACAGTATGTTTCCATAATTAAAGTGGCTTAGTATTAATGTGTGAATTAATTGATTTTTTGTTGTGGTTGGAAGCTGTTGTGATACATTGCTTAGAGCCTTTATTGAAGTGGCCATTTTCTTAATAACACTAGATATTTGTTTTGTAAAATTTAGTTGAGAATCAAAAATGATACCTAAATATTTAAAAGAATTATCTTGTTCTAAGTATGTGTCATTATATTTCAATTTAAATTGTGAACTATTTGTGGAATTATTGTTAGATTTGGGTCTAATTAAGCAAAATTGAGTTTTTGATGGGTTTATTCTTAGGTTTAGTGAAGCAAAATATTGTGCAAGAAAAGTGCAATTTCTTCGATAAATTTTATAGCAATTTCAAGAGACTTATGTGAACTAAATAGCATAGTATCATCAGCATATTGTATAACATTACATGTGGTATGATTGCTCAAATCATTTACATACATATTAAATAGTAACGGTCCCAACATTTTTCCTTGTGGAACACCATTTTTAATAAAAATCCAGTCAGAGAGATTATGGAGATAACTGCTTATTAGGTCTTCACTTTTGTATGAGAAGCCCAGAATTATTATTTTTTAATTAATATGTGGTGGTTGATAGAGTCAAATGCTTTTGATAAATCTAAGCATGCAACTGCTGAACACTCATTATATCTATGCTATTTCTCCAATATTCGGTAGCTGTTAACAAGGCATCAAGTATGGATGAAAAATAAGCAAGGGGAATACGAAAAGGACTGCTGGAATGAGGGTTGTAAACATAAAGAAGAGAAACAATGTGATCAACGAATACACCAGCACAGCCGCAACAGAAATCGAAGGAAAAAGACTCCAAGGAGAGGGGGTGGATGTCAAGGTTAGGGCGACGTGAGGCAATGAGAACACCACCATGACGACCATTAGAGCGATCCATACGGGAGAGAACTTTAAGTGCAGAGTTAGCAAAACAACACTTTCAGCACTAGAGTGAGACAAGACTGCGAGCATTGGCTAGCAAAAAAGAGAAACCAGAATCGGGATGGGGAGTAAGTTCCAAACTAGGAGGTGCAGGAAGCATCATGACAGAGAGGACGAAGGTCAAAAGATTTTCGCTCAGCATCAGAGAGACAATAGTATCGGACCAAGAGGCCATCTGAGCATGGTGAGACTCTTGATTACAGTCAAATGGAAGGAAGCGAATGGAGAATCTGTACGTGGTGGAATGGGAGGGACTTCATCCAATTGCATTGAGGAGCAACATCAGAAGCAAAGACAGAATTAGCAAAACCGTTGGTATAGATGTGAGCTTTATGAGAACTAATCAGAACAGCAGGCCGTTGACAGGAAGAACTAGTAGGCGGTGGAACAAACAATTCAGAAGCAAGTGGCAGCACAGGAGAGGGAGCAGCAGCAGGAGCAGAACGTGGGACAGGATAATTGGGACGATTAAGAATTTTGCGTGAGGCGGAAGCACTGTAGGAGAGCATTGAATTTGAATGGACGTGACATCGGAAATGAGTTTAGCAAGAAAGTCTGACGAGGATGACAAGGCAACATTGGAAGGACTGAGGTTGGAAGACTGGTGTGAACGGGCCAGGGCGGTGACAGCTTGGCGAAGGAGAGAAATAGTGGTATCTTTCTATAAAACACCAACCACCGAAGCAAATTGTGCATCCGAAAGATTCCAAATATCAGCAAGTAATACATTAGCCGCAGGCATGACTGTATAATAAACTGGCAAGGTATAAACATCTAAGTTTTATAATATTTCAATTCGTTTTTTGAACGTAACTAGTAACAACACATATTTTGAAATTGAAATCATTGTGTAAGGCAATTTATATTTTGTTTGATATATTGCCTGAATATTCGAATTCGAAATCGAACTTTAGTCTTATCCCTTTCACAAAAGCAAACAAAAACATCTGAAGCTACTAAAACCATTTAAAGCATAAATGTCATGTCTGTAATTCAATGATTACGAAATAATTTGATTGACTATTTTGAGATGAGCTCTGTTTTGTAATTTATTTCAATCTTTTGTTTATATAATTGTGCCTCGGTGAACCAGTAAACGCAGAAGCCTTACGGAAAAAATTGAGCCAGTGACTTGGTTGCAGCTCTGTACTTTACAAAGAGATTTTAAAAGTTGTTGTATGAGCATTATTGTAGACTTTATGTCCTAGCGATGATTTACCTGAGATTATGTTAGCATGAGATAAATTTTAATGTGTTTTTTTAAAACCCTTAATTTTGAATACCTGTATTAATGAATAATTCTTTGAAACCTTTGTTTCTATGCTTAATGCTCTGATTTGGTGTTATGTATAAAACCAAGCATTGAAACCGTATTATGAGGTGGTAAATTCTTGACGAGGTTAAAAAATGTTAACATAGTGTTGAAAATTACAATAACTGATCTGGAAATACAGTACTTAGTTCTAGAGAATCATTACATTTGAAGAACTAAACTTGGAGCCTTGTATTTATAAGCTTAAATACACTATGCCTCTTATGAACAGTTTTAAGAAGCTTTAGTCAATAGATGGCGTCCAATAGAATTGCTTCATTTCCACATGGCAAATAGTCATGGGTGTTACGAGAACTTCAGGGTGTCCCAATGTAGCCTCCTTTACTCGGTCTTAACTACTCATCATTAAGAATTTTATATGCCCTCAACTCACTTTTTTGTAGAAATCTATATTCTATTAACACTAAAAGTTTTTGAAAGCGAGCAGAATACGCTATTCGAGTAAGCATGTATCTTGTATTGATAAAAGCAAATTGTTTTGACAAATTGAATTTTCTGATTGGGAAGTACACAAAGCATAAATGAGGCGGAAGATTTTGAAACAGTGTTATATAGAATTTGCAATTGATTAATACATAGAATGTTTAATGTTGCAAGCTCCTATAAAATTAAAAGACTGTTGGGCGAAAGTTCTTACTTAATTTAGTGCCGCCATATTGTGTTTAATTTCAAATTTTGTAATTTGCCACCGCATGACTTCTGCCATCGGTACCTGTTAAATATTGAATGTTATTGTTATATAGATAAAATTTGTTACACATTCGGAATAAAACTTTTTGGTTTCACTTTCATTGGTTCCTCATTTGTTTTCTCTAAGCTAAATTATCAAACGATGTCCAGCTAAATTGGTTTCGTTTTGAGAAAGAGCCGGAGTAGGTCTGAGGGCGCATAAGTGCATCGCCCTTGTGATTTTATGTCCGGTTTTCCATGCTCTGTTACTTAATGGCGAATTCCTAATGTGTAACAAAACTAACAAAACAATGGAAAGAGCAAGAGCCCATATGCCTCATAAACATTGTTCATCAAACAAGGAGACAAATACCGTCTATGCATTGATTTCCACATGCTAAACGATGTTACAAAGAAAGACGCATGTCCTCTTTTGCTCATAGATGAAATTCATTACAATGCAACACAATATAAAATCTTGTCCACGATAGATCTGTGCAAAGCCTATTAGCAAGTACTGATGAAAGAATCTAATATCGAAAAAACGGCATTTATCACCCCTGCAACCTTCCAGCGGTATGTAACAAAAGTACTCCTAAATGAAAAATCGACACTGGAAGACGGCATCGCCACTTACATCGACGACACCCTCATATCCTCAACAACTGTGGAGGAACAAAGCAGCAAACTCAACAAAATCCTGACACTGCTCTACAATGCAGGCTTAAGAATTAATTCTAAGAAATGCTCATTCACAGTGAAAAAAGTTACATTCCTTGGATGGATAGTACAAGCTGGAAATATAAAAATAAAAGATAACGCCAAAAACTAATAGAGGAAATCCAGCAACAAAGGAATAAAAAAGTCCTCAGTCTCTTCTTCTATTTCTATTGTCTCTGTTAGACGTAGACCATCAGACGCTTCTTTTTCGTCAGCAATCATTGCATTCTCCATTCCCGTCTGGATCTTGGTAATTGCAGATTCGAAGGCTTTTGAATGCACAATATCAGCATCAGCAGCCAGGTAATAGGACATGCCTGGGCACAATTCAACTATACCATCAAACATTGCTCTCACGTCAAATGAATGAAAAGGCAATTAATTGGCTACTCATCAATTAATTCATTGGAATTGGTAGAGTGCAGCAATTAAATAATTGAAACCAATTAATTGCAATTAATTGGGTGCCCAATTAATTTTTTCCAACCCCTGATCGAGTACCTCACTGACTTCTCTTTCTTTATAACACACTGAAAATGCAGACTCCACACCAACGCCGACCTATTCACTGCCCTAACCACAGTACCAAAGAACTCAAAAAACCTGAGAGCAAAAAATCCAATTTTAACTTTATACCATCAACAGAGGACAAGGAATTATCTGACATCAATGCTGATAAGAATGGTCAGCCTATACTCGCCATAATGATAAGAGAGGCAATATAACAAGAAGAAATAGCTGAAGCGCAGTGCAACGACATTATCTTGTGAGACATCATTAACAATATCGAAACGAAAAAGAACCTCGATAAAACCCTAGCAAAATACTTCCAGAAATACAACTGGATGCTTACAGATAGTGCAATCCTCTACACAGCTTCCAAAAGCAAAAATCGTATTAACAAAGTAAACCTTTAACATACACATGCACATGATATTGTGTATATTAAGGCTGGACGATGCATCGACTAATCGAATCTATATCCATGCGGATGATAATAATCGAGTGAAAACAACTGTCACTTTACAATCGGCCAAATTCGATTGATTATTTCTTTACTATCGACTTTAATAAAAATTCTTTATACAAGGAATAAATTTTAAAATTACAGATACTTTATTAAAAACAATCTTACATTACATACGCTAAATTGCACTTTCAGTAATGAATTCATCTTATAATATACCGTAGACGTTCCTATTTTTTTTCTACCTGAAATAATTTCATATTAATGGGTTGTACTATACCTTTTCACATTCAATTTTGGACTAGTCACATTCAAGTTTGGACTAGCCACATTCAAGTTTGGACTAGCCACATTCAAGATTGGACTAGTCATATTCAAAATTGGACAAATTAAATAAAAACAAAAAAAAACAAAAAAAAATCAAAACAAATCATTTATTTAAAACCCCATATCCTGCATTTCCAAAACGGCTGGTATTAATCTCTGAATAGATGTTATGAATCTATTCATGTCATAGGGTTTAATGCCTCTAATTCCTTCCTTGAATATTTCCTCTAGGCATCTTGCTCTTAACTCATGAGCGAATACACCATTACCATCTTCACTTAAAATCATTGGAAGTCTTTCGGCAAAGATTCTCTTAACAATTGACTTCAAAACTGACCATGATTTTGGCTATTACCCGGGTTGGAATCCGCCTTAATCCACGAATAAGCAGTTGACTTACCGACATTTAAATCAGAAGCCAACTGCCGCCAATCTCCATTTGAATTGTAGGCTGCTCTAATACGTTCCCGTTTCAAGCGAGCTTCCTCTCCACTCAGGTTTTTACGATTGGACATTAGAAATCAAATAATTGTTCTAAACTTGAATGTGACTAGTCCAAACTTGAATGTGACTAGTCCAAACTTGAATGTGACTAGTCCAAACTTGAATGTGATTAGTCCAAACTTGAATGTAAAAAGGTATAGATAGTAATTTACAGCTACTTTCAGAAAATCCTAGCTTTTCTGATTTCATATATAAGATATCGTGAGTAATAGACCCAGTAAACATAGAACTGGCGTAACAACGTGGCTGAATGATATAATAACGGCACTAAAACGACATTACAAAAAAACGTCTTTTCACAATAAAACAACAAACTATCAATAAAAATGTAGTTTTTAAAAAATTTATTTTCAAATTGTCATAATACTAAAATTATTCCTATTTTTAAATATTTTTTGCTAGACGGAATTATACACTCTCACTAATCCGCACTACAAACGCCACTCAAACAATTCACCACCTATTAAACGGAAATACACCACAAAAACGACGTTGTTACAAAAGTTCTATGTTTACTGGGGAGTCAAAAGCTTTTGAAAGATCAATACAGGGCACTGCAACACATTGTCAGAGTCAAGAGATGATAGCCAATTTTCGGTAGCATGCAAAAGAGCATCATTTGTTGAAAAATTCTTGAGGAATTCAAATTGTGTTTTTGACAATAATGTAGAATGCTTGACACATGCAACACTCAGCAAGCATTCAATATAGAGCTGGGCGCCACACCGCCGCCGCCGAGCTTTTTCTCACGCCACCGTCGCCGAGAGTTTTGAAACTCATTCGCCTTTTCATTGAATGTTTCTCATCAATGACATTAGGAAGTATTATCATTATTGTTCATTTAAAGGCTGTGTGCACACCAATTAAATATTGCAATCAAGCCAAAAAGCAGCAGTTAATGTTTTTGATTTCTTAAAAGTAAAACTAAGAAAAATATAATAGAAACGTAACTTTTTACAAAAAACGCCTCCAAACATATTGCAATATATTGTAATATTATTGTGTTTAAAATTCGGCGCCAATTAATATATTGCAATATATTGTATTAGCAATATATTATTGAAAGACTACTCAAAAGATTAATCAATAAAAAATTGTTCCAGTTGGAGAAATTAATAAAAACAAATGTAAAAGTACACGAAAAACTTAAAATATTGCCATTGCACAAATGCTGCATGCAGGACAGGTATCAGAGAAGCTTGCAAAATAATTAGAAAGGAAGAATTGTTTGTAGAGCAAAAATGTGAGATCTTTTTATATGGCATCATAATTTAGTGTGGCACTGGATCGATTTTCAATTATAGTATCATGCGTACTATTTATTAATTTTCATTACCTTTGTTTTACATTTTAGATTTAAGATTAATTTTCAAAAAAACTTGGCAAACAAAAGATTATAAACCACATATCTGATTTTGCATCCAACATTGCTTGCATAATCCAAGAATAGTTTATTAGTTTGAGAACTCAAAACTAGTGACAAACAGTATCCCATTTTTATATAATTTAACTATGTAGTAGGCTATTTCATATGCAAACTGTGTTGTTTATGCCCAAGCGCCAAGCCACTGATCTATCTTGTAAATAATGTTGGAAATTACTAATCAGGAATAATATATATAATGCACGTTTTGCCATTCGTCGGTGTAAAAATATAGTGATACTCATTACTCACATGTTAAAAATAAGTGATTAATACATTTCATGTTTATTGTTATAAAATATCAATATCTTTTATAGTAGTATCAGTTTTTTCTCCTTAAATTTCTATTGAATTGATGTTCGTCTTACAATTTGGCTGCTAACATTTTCATTGACTTGCTAATTTTGTAATCCCTCTTGAAGCTAACCACAGAATGTTCATTAACCTCATTAAATTGAGACGTAAGTACCTCTTAACAGTGAACCCTGGATTTATAATCAAACCTGATATCGTAATGCTTTCAAGTGTATTTTTCAAATCGATTTAAAAAACTTAAATTTTAAAACACTTTTTCACGCGCATTTCTGGCTACACCACTGATGAGGGTTGTTAACGAAATCTCAATTTTTGAATAAATTGAAGAAAACTAAAATTTCACAATATGATTGTTCTTAACTTATTGGTCAAATATATAGTGATTTTTATGTAAATCTAAAATTTGAGCGCTTATGTGTTCTCACACCTAGGTATAAAAATTCATATCCTTTGAGTTGTGCATGGCCAATGACCTCACGCATTAGAATGTAGGTAATGGGATGACTCTTATAACTTTAATATTTCTTTAATAAAGCATAAACTTTTCCTAGGACAAAAATTTAAGCAACTCATATTGTGATGTTATAATTTTTTCAATTTATTCGAGAATTAAATTTTCGTGAATAGTTCCAATTAGCTTCGGCTTAGTTAAACGTTTATTGCCAATTTCTTTTATAAAGACAAACTATTTTTCCAAATGTTTACTCAAGTTTCTCCAAGCCTATTATGAAATTTGGAAATTCTGATATATATCCACAACAACTTGTGAACGTGCTCGAACTATACTGTTAGAAATTTGTACAAGTGTGTATTGCTTTGGCTGAAGTATTTGAAAAGATTCATAATTTTTTTGAAAATCCCCATTTTTTAAAATGATTTAAATTCTCACAATTTCTAATGTTCAAATGATTAGGATGAAATTAACCCTATTTCCACCAGTGGCACTTTTACGTGTCAAATTCGCATTATGAACAATTTTATTCAAGCCTGTTAAGAAATATTGAAAGGTTTTTACATGGACACATTTATGAGGCAGGGTCCGCTCATGAATGATGAATATAGTGTATGTGCTAAAACATGTGCTTGTGCCTGAATTACCTGTAAATATTGAGAAATCCGATTTTTGTAAAAATATTTAAATTATTTCCGTCCCTAGTGTTCAGATAATGAGGCGGTCTAATCCCAATGGGAACAACTACCCTGAAATATTTTGTTTTTTGAAGACAATCTGTGTGAGTCCCGTCCAGGCGTGTAATGCGCGAAGTCAGAAGTTGTCGCGACAGAACCAGGCGAAAAATTAAGAGAAAAAGATTATCTATCATGTGGTCTTTTAGATTTGAAATATCTTCATTAGACGTGAGTTATAAGCGTTTACAAAATTCATCACAGAACTTTAAAAAAGCCTAGTAAAATAGGGTTAAGAAAACCATGAATATTTAAAAATTAAAATGTTATGAAATAATAATTATAACTAAACCATCTCGTTTGTCGACAATGATATTTTTTATAAAATATTTCGCATGTCATTGGACACTTTTTCTTAGAAACTTAGAAATTTATTTTAGAAATCCTACTATTTAAATTTAGTGTAAAGTTACTTAAAGTCATAGATTTCAAGGATTTATGAATAGAGCGGATATCAAGTTTGCTAAAAATTGTGTCATTAATCATTATGCATTTGGTGTTATGAACCGTAGCAATTTAACAACATGTGCAGGACTATGTAAAAATTATAGAAGTAAGACATGTTAATAACACGTTTTAGGGCCCACTTAATATA
>CABFPE010000022.1:2235393-2249862 GCA_900660155.1 Hofstenia miamia
CTTGAATGTGACTAGTCCAAACTTGAATGTGACTAGTCCAAACTTGAATGTGACTAGTCCAAACTTGAATGTGAGAAGGTATAGTTAAAATAAAGAACTATTTTCGTTTAACTATGCGAGGTCACTTGTTAATAAATAATTATAGAAATTCTTGAATAGAATTTACTTTTATGTATATATGACATTAAAACAGTTACTTATTTAGTATATCAGCTAAAATCAATATTCCTTTTTGTATACAATACTGGTTTCTAAAAAAGCAATTAAAATTAAAAAATTGATTAGGTGTTCAGAAATTGAATTTTATTATTGCAAAATGCATTCTCGTAATTTACTAAAATATATTTTCTATCAATTTAAGAGTATAATGAAACTAATCTATGTATGCAATTGCCAATACAAGCTTTCTTATTAAATTTATGCAGATAATTCACATTTACAGTTAACTTTAATGTGTTCCTTCGAGCACAATTCAGTCTTTTCTGAAGTTCGCTGTAGATATGCACAAGGCACTCTTTCTGCATCACTAAGAAGAGTAAATCTCTTATGCGCTTTTAATACACTTAGAAATGGGTTATTTTTCCTGTTGGTTTTTCTAAGGGGAGCAACCTTGATAGAATCGTTCATCTTTTCCAATGTTTACCGTAAATTTCTTAATATTAACGTACCCTAATAGTTGTGACGAAATGTGGTAAACAAGGACATGTATGTATGGTGTAACCGAAATAAACAAGCAATCAGTACAATATCTCTAAAATTTGTCAGAAATATTTAAATTACATATTCAAAACAGTATTTGCAAATAACGAAATTTTTCTGTGTTAAGGTTAAGTTATTATACATGAATGTTGCCGTTAATTGAAATTCAAATTTTCCAATAGAATGCTTGTTTTAAGATGACTTATTGTCGATTTCAGATAGTACTATGCCGCATTCTAAATATGAGACTGCAAATTCTCGGGAATTTTTAAAAAATTTTAAAGCATCTTCTTTGGAATATTCACCGCACATTGCATTATATAGAGAAGTCCACAAATCCCATGTGGTGCTATGCATAAACCATTGAAATATTGTATTTGTAACAAAAATTTGACAACATATTATTAAAATTCTTTCATTTATATGTAAAAATTGAATTTAACATTTCATTTTTTAGAAAAATAGTTAAGGAAAATTTTTTTTGAATACTTGACGATGGATTTTTTATTTTGAGGTTCAAAGATATTCCTTTCCTATATCAAAACTTAGGAAAATATAAAAGCGTAATTTAACTCAAGAAGGAGGTCATCATCACCCCAAATTCTGTATTTAGCTCATAGTGCAATGCTACTCTAAAAATAGACTACACTCTTTTTAAATACAGTCATCAACCATTGAGAAAAATATGCTATCCTTAAAATCAGATTCCATTAAAGGAATTTCTGAAAAAAAATTTTTTCTATGATTTATGCCAAACAAAAAACTTTCAAGATGTCTCAGCCAATAGCAATAATGGATTTTATGTTTTCAAAATGGCCATTAGTTAATTTTTAAAAAGACCATAAATATTCATTATTGCGGTTGTTTTCTAACTGTTAAAGTGTCTTAAACAATCATTCATCCATGCAACCTTTCAGTGTTACTTTTTTTTATAAGCAAAGCTAATTCTCTCAGGTTATCTACACAGAAGCTATTTTTGAGGTCAAAGCTTATTGACAATTCAAAACAAGTGAATCATGACATTTTTATCACTTTGCTTAGTTGTAGCAATTTGCAATTTGATCATTCGACAGCGCCATCTGTCAAAATTTCATAACACCTTGAAGCAATAATGCAGTGTGAAACACGGAAATAAATGTAATTGATGCTCCTCTTTGATAGATTTTTACAGTTTTTAGTATGCAAACTTATAGGCATAATGGGTCAATTTAATTACACACTTCAGCATTATTTGAAGAATTTGATATGAAATAACAAAAAAATTAAAAAATTTCTGCATTATCATATCTACTTCCAAAATTGTCATTAATTTTCCATTAATGGACGTAATAAATTTTTCATTTTCTCCATTTCCATTAATGGATTTTTAAGAAATTTTTGCATTAATTTCAAATTAATTTTTGAACAGCCCTGTATACAAAAAAAATATATATGCAATCATCATTTATATATATTCTCACCATTGTCAAAAACGATGAAGTAGTTAATGTGTCCAACTGTACCTGGAGTAATTTTTCAAGATCATTTTCAGTAGGAAGTGCTTGTTTCAAACGCTTCATTTCAAATCTTTGAAATAACATGTGTTTAGATCGGGAGAATGCAGTGCCTGTTTCATCAATGCTAAATTCTTATTCTTCAATAATTACGAGTGTGAGATGCCTGCATGCGGACTAACATTATCCTATTGAAGTACTGCGTTTCCCATGATATTGATTCTCAACTCATTTATAGTAATAATTTTTGAAGCTTCATCTAGAGTGTCTGTGTATAATTATGTATTTACAGTCTTTTGTGCTAATAGTGGAAAGAATGGGATATTCCAGCAAAGTTACTGCTACAAAAACTATAAATCTTTTATCTGAAATAGGTCATCTAGCTAATTCTTGTTATTGCCATCTGGAACAGTCCAATTGGGAAACAACTTCTCAACAGTAACAGCAAGGTTAACCTTTATGATTTTGAAATGTCTACAAAGTAATATGGCAAAATCGGGTTCTCTCATCTTTATTTGCGTCACTAACCACCAGACTTGTCAATGAGCCGTAATTTCTTAGCTTGGCTCGGCTCGTTTAAATTTTGAGTGAGTTCGGCTCGGATCGGCACAGAAAATCTTTCAATGAGGCTCGTTTCAGCTCGGTATTTTTTAAAAAAAATATTGTGCTCTCAGAATTTTTTCAATTGCTCTTCCTATTATTTAATAAACATTTCTAAAATGCGATTATAAATAAGGAATATTGAATGAAAAAATAAGAAAAATCTGCATAATCAAATTAACAAACAGCACTATAATTTTGGTTGCTTTTATTGTGGTAGGTGTACGGGCCGCTGTCAGCAAGCATTCCATCTTTAGATATATTAAACATAACCGAGGGAACTACTAGTTATTGTGTAATCTATCTAATGAGATAACAAGAGCATTTTCATTCCAAGGTTAATCAGTATTCAGAGAATAAGTTAATTCCAAACTTCTTCTTACAGAATCAGGCCTCCGGCCGAAGCGATGAACCATTTCCAATACCTAATGTCTCAGCTCATANTGTATATCCAATACTCTGCTCAAGCTCGGCTCGGCTCGGCTCGTTGACAAGTCTGTTAACCACATGAAGAAGCCGAAGATTACTTTTATTTTACTTTCTACGAGTGTGCTTTAGTATGTAGCAGGTTATTGTTTTTATTGAAGTTATTAAGACTCTTTAAAATGCTTATGATATAAATTCCTTAAATCTATAGCTGGATCAACCGTTTCGTAGTCTTAGCTGTTAACTGCTTAGATGATTTGCAGAGTGGTATATTGGAATTACCCATTCTCTTAATTGTTAGATTGAATTGCTAATCAAAGTTCAGTAATGAGTCCAATGTAATTTCCAAGTAATTAAAATTAGCCACTATCTGGGCGTCATTAAAATTCAACGTGTTTAGAGCAATTTTTATAACTAGCTTTTGACTTTGATACAGAATTCAGACTTGTCAACGAGCCAAGCGAGCCGAGTTTGAGCAGAGTATTGGATATACAACGAGCCCAAAACGAGCTGTTTTTAAGTAAAACAAATTTATAGTGCTGCATGTTAATTTGATTATGCAGATTTTTCTAATTTTTTCATTCAATATTCCTTACTTATTCTAGAAATATTTATTAAATAATAGGAAGACCAATGGAAAAAATTCTGAGAGCACAATATTTAAAAAAAAATATCGAGTTGAAACGAGCCTCATTGAAAGACTTTATGTGGCGAGCCGAACTTACTCAAAATTTAAACAGAATTGAGATTTGGTAGGATTAACACGTAGTTAGATTAGCACAAAATAATGAGCCCAGTTATCCAAAATTTGTTTATCAATTTGTTTGAATAAAATGACATTGGTTCATCAGCATATTGAATAACATGATTATTATTGTAATTATTTAAATCGTTGACACATACATATTTTAAAAAGCTAGGGTCCTAAAATTGATCCGGAACACCTTTTTTGATTTCAATCAAATTTGAAAAAGTTTCATTAAGTTTATGTCGTTGTTTTCCATTACTTAAATAATTGGGATAATTACTTCTGCATGCCTTATTTTAATGAATCATGAAGACTGCTGCAGAGATGAAATCGGATCCGGATACGATTTGAATTTTGAAAAAATTTTCGATTTTTGAATCCGAATTGAAATTAAGATTTAAAATATATCATTCTTTTGTGATGCAATATTTCAAGTGCTTGAACATTGTCTTGAGATAGACGTCTTCTTCTGTCTGTGGTTAACAACCCATCAGAAGAAAATCGATTTCTGATTGACGCGATAATGCTTTGCTTACAAAGCACTGTATAAAACTATGAATTAAAAATTTATCATATTCATTTATTGTTTATTTGTAAGCTTTTATAATAATGGGATTTCTACATTGCTCAGAAATTTTAATCATAATATATCAGGTAGATTTTTCATAATTGAGTTTCTTAAGGCCTTTCCTTCCCTTATCAATATTATTATGTCCAAATCCATGAATAAATATCTTGCAAATGATTTGAATAGTTTAACAGGCATAATGTGTATACTTAACGTAATAACAATTTAATGTATTGCAATGCTGCATATTTGATGCAAAATGCCACCAAATCACACAGAAAAATATCCAACTAATCTTATTCATTAATAATAGCAGAAAGTAAACGCAGAAATTTTAACATTTTAGGTTCTGGGAATCTCGTATCTCTTTTTTCAATGCGAAATTCTCTAGCATAAGATAAGATAAGATAAGATATTCTATATTTAGAGACTTTTATTTACAATTTCAGAAACTGATAAATTCTCTAAATAGCGTCAATGATGTACAAAAATAATAAAAAAGACATGAAATATATACAAGAACAGCGTCATATAAAGCACCATATAAATCCAAGTATTACATTGGATTTTAAATTTCAAATTATGTAAAAGCAAAGTAATTTAATCAAGAAAGCTACGCGCTGCTACAGCGAACTTACGCCGAACTCCTTTCAACTATACCGCATAATCATTTCTCATCCGAGGTACTAAGATCCGCCGCGGATTAAATCTTTACTAAACGGTGTGCCTAGTAAATACAGTTTCAAAGAGATTTTGGTAATTTCGATCTTAAAATTTTTATTATTGCTTACACATGGAGTTGAAGCCAATCCAGGCCCTTTGCTAAATTATAAAGCATTTAAAAAATTACGTTCATTTAAATTTATACATA
Organism: Hofstenia miamia; assembly: GCA_900660155.1. NCBI lineage: Eukaryota > Metazoa > Xenacoelomorpha > Acoela > Hofsteniidae > Hofstenia > Hofstenia miamia. The sequence goes on from CABFPE010000022.1 coordinate 2,240,799, forward strand.
AAAAATTGGGATTTCACGTCACTTATTAGTAATTTTCATAAGTATATAGTGCTAGAAATTTCTGAGACATGGTTTACTATCAATGACCTTGATAACGTCTGGTCAGACAACAATAATCAATATAAATTTTACTCGATAAAAGCAAGAAAGGTGCTGTGGGGGCTCCTAACTGAACGCTAAAACTTGGATGCCACCGACCAGACCTGGTCCAAAAGCCCTGGCAAGAAAAGGGTAGGATACAGGTTTGGCCATCAACACCCTCGATTGACAGATGAAGCCTTTGAGCTTCCTATTTTGCCTGTCTCTACATGCTCTAAAAGGTTGGGAAATAAAAAACCTTTACTCTTGAACGACTTTTCGACTATTGGAGATCTGCGTATGGTCATCTCTGACATGACGATTGAGAGCTTTCTGCTCTGAAAACATACGGTCTCACTCCGTGCACCGTAGGTGTCTCGTAATGGCATGTGCAAGCTTTGGCACTGTTGCGAAGACCGCCCCAGAAAATCCCCTTTGTATCAAATCCTTGTCGCCCCTGATCAGACCTGCGATTTTGTGAATTACTTCACTTCATTTCTTATCCCTAAAGCATGATAGAAAATATATTGAATAAAAAATAAAACAAATCTGCAAAAGCAAATTGAAAAGCAGAACTATAAATTGGCTTGGTCTATTAAAGGCTCGTTTTGGGCTCGTTGTATATCAAATTGTACACTCAAGCTCGGCTCGGCTCGTTGACAAGTCTGATGTTACCTTATCTTATTTAATGGAATATTTTGTATTCACACACCTTCGGAAAACTGAGTTGATTTTGGGATTGCGAATTGCTTGTAGAGAATTTTCATAATGTCTTTCGATAGAGGGACATAGTTCAATGATGCAACAAATACAGAATTCCATTTGCTTCTCTGTGTTTTGTTCTTGAAAAGACGCATTAAATAAAAATTTACAAAATCCTGCTCCCCCATTTGCAAGTTTATAGAAACAAATGTTTGTTTCCGGTCGCTTTACTCTTTAGCGTTAAATGATGCTAACGGGAATTGTATTTGCAGATTTAAAAATACATCATAAATTAAATTTATAAAAATAAATTTATAAAGAATTTCGTGGGAATCTGTGGTGCGAATCATGTAATTCATTTGCAAAATTTTTCTTATATATCATAATTATAAACGTATGTAAAGTAAAAAGTATATTTATATGATATATGTTTTTTTTGAAAATTTTTGGATCGGAATCACATCCACCACCTCTTCAGTTTGTTTCTACCAAGAAATTGTGCATTTTTTACACACTGATAGACACTGATGAATCGGATATCATTTAAAAAATAATGTACAATGAGAGAAAGCTCATATTCTCTATATTTCATTCAATAAGAAATCTTGCAATACTAAGAGACCTCAAGTCGGCATCCTGATTATTGACGGTGGATTTCGGCCTCCTGTATCTTTTTAAAACCAAGACAATAGAAGTCCTCCCAAGTCGCTTCTTTTCTGAACTTCCATGTATTAATATATCACAAATATGGGACTTAGTAAAAATCCATGTTACTCTAGCTGTTTAGTCCGATGATATCTATTGTGAAATCATCAAAATTTGCTCAAGTATCATCAACATTAATCTAAAAGTGCATCAAAAATATTCAATTCCAATGAATGACTTAAATTTTACTCCTGCGATTTTAGAAATTGAATATGCAGTTTTAAATTTTATGACCTTATAGAAAATATATTGTTTATATAAGCTTATTGTATACCGTAAACTGGGGTAATTCGGAACATTGGGGTAATTCGGAACGCCTGTCTTTTTATATAAAGCATCTTCGTAACCACATGTTTATGGGATTAAGGGGATCATAAAAAATTATATGTAATTAAATAAACATATATGCCCAGAGGCACACCCAGAGAGGGGGACTGGGGAAAGTTCCCCCTCCCTCTACAGAGCACAGATGCTTACATTCCTTATTAAATGTATGTCTATAGCAACCCTAGTACATCTATATTAACTATTGTTTTTACTCTATGTCTGCAGATGTAGGCAATATGAAACTACAATTATTGAAAAAATTGGAAAGCGATTAATCTATTGCATACTTTAAAAAAAACGATCAATGTATTACTTAAGAAAATGGCCAATTATTTAAGATTCACTAAAAACATTTTCACGTGCATTTAGAGTTGAGAATCTTGCTGAAGCATATAATCAAGTCTCGATTTGAGAAGAATTATTGTGCTTTCTAATAATATAGCATTGACTGTTGAGTGTACTGCACTGCTTTATATGATTCCACCGACCAAGTTCCCCTATTTTTTATATTGAAGTCACAATATTAACCTTATTTCGTGCAATTGTGATATTCTGTCGGACACCTCAGGGACGAGATAAATATCTAAATACATAAAACATTTTTAAATACATACTTAGTGATACTTAAAGTTGCCAATAATCTATTGTGTGAAAGGTAGAAATTGATTAATATATTGAATTAGAAAAATCTATTTGTAGCTTTCCAATTAAAAATTGCGTATTCTTGCTGGTCTGTAGGATAGTGAATTTAATATACCGGATAATTGCGGAAATTTACCGGATACCGGATAAGAGTGAAAGCAAATTTATTGCTCAATGTATACAAAATTCTTCAAACTATCACATGACAAAAGAAAAATAAAATACAAACAAATAAATAACTACAAATTAATATGTACGATATATAATAATATTATCAATATTTGTGTGAATGATTGCGTAGGTGCTCAATGTTGGATGTATGTTTCGAATGCATGAAGTGTATTACCGTCCCCTAATGTATATTGTTTTATTAGAATTATTATAATATATTATTATAATATATATAATATATAATAATAATAATATATAATAATATATAATATATTATAATATATTGTTAAACTATTACAAGGGCAACCAGAAATATGACTTTGAAAAAAAAAAGTAGGACCCTATTTTTTGTGACAAAATATGACGGAATTTAATTAAATATGTCTTAAAATATACCTTCTATTTTTCAAATTGATCCTTTTAAGCTATAGAAAACGTTTTTCTATTACTGAGAACAAAATATAAAACAAATACAAAAACTCTAACATAATAATTAGTAAATTTTTTAAAGCAACTGCGTCACTGAATAAGAGTCAAAGCAAATTTATTGCTCAATGTATACAAAATTCTATAAACTAACACATGACAAAAGAAAAATAATGATAATAACAGCTCATAAATTCTCAACATAGAGAAACCTCTCTCAACTGCAGCCGATGTTGCTTGACATTGTCAAAGCTTGGCATATAATTCCAATTAAAGATTGAAACCGGTATTTTCTAATCGGGACTTGATATAGGCGATTATTTCACGGGTATCATTTCCAGGATCAAGGGTGCCAGGATCAGACATGTCAACCAGCCCTTAGAATCATTCAATGACGCTCGCTTTAGCTGGATATTCTCTTAAAAGTTTTGGGTTTTCAAAATTTTTTACATAGCTGTTCCTATTATTTAATAAACATTTTAAAATGGGGGGACTATGAGTAAGGTATATAGATTGACAGAGTAAGAAAAATCTGCAAAATCAGATTAACTGGCAGAACTGCAATTTTGCTTGCCTTAAGAAGGCCCGTTTTGGAATCGTTGTATATCTAATGCGCTGCTCAAGCTTGGCTCGGCTCATTGACAAACGTGGCCAGCATGCATGGCCAGAGTAGTTAAAGAGAGCGCTAAGACGTCTCAATGGGCCACCCATGTCTATTTGCCATGTGAAAATAAAGCGATTCTATTGGACGCCATCTAGTGACGAAATATTTTGACAAAGCTAAATTAAGTAACTTAATTTTTTGACCAAATTTTTATTTTTGTTTTCCAGGATTTGCCAGTACTAAAATCGCCTCGACAAGTGGGTCGGGTCGGGCCAGGAAGTACATAAATTGAATTTGAATGAATATATATATATATATATATATATATATATATTTATATAATTTCAAATGATTTAAGCATTATTTTTTAATTTATTTTCTTAAATTAATGAAGCGATGCGAAAATATTACTATTATGACATTTCAGGGACAAAATTACTGTATTATTAAAAAACAACAAAAATATAACATTCCATGACTTTGTAACTTCCTATTTAACTGTACCCCAGTTCTGAAAACCATCCTTAAGCAGACTGTAAAAAAACCAACAGATAAAATTATGACTTTTATGACTTTTGGTTGCACTAATTATTAATGAAGAACAACCGAATTTCTCAATTAATGTCGACCTCTTGCGAATGAATATAAATAACTACCTATTTAATAGACTACCTCCTGATATGTCAGAAAAACTTGTTTTTTTTGGATGTCAACTTCCATATCATGAAAAAATATGACTTTTTCATTGAAAATTGCATTTTTAAATCAAGTTTTATCTCAGAATATGTTATCCGATAAAATCCGGTTGTAAAATTGCTGATTTTACCGGATACCGGATTCCGGCACATCTCTATCTGTAATGTATGACACAGGGCAATTTGATGCACTACTTAAGCTAAGCGAGCTTGAAATGTTAATGAAATTATATTTTGCTAAAATGAAAATAAGTTAACAGAGAAATTTGGTGAATGCTAATAACAACACTAGGAGAAATAAGGTATTAAATTCAAATTATGGCAAGTTACAAAATTAAAGGTACCTTGTTGCAGCACAGACACAGACTTACTATGGAATGACCCTCAGTTCTGTCCTTTCTTCTGTTAACAGAAGTTGAAAACCGAAATATACCTGGGCCGGGGTTGAACTGAGTCATTGAAAAAGAAGGACTAAAAATGAAGAAATAGAATATTACATAACAGTTGTAGTGAATGCTATATAATTTCATAAACAATGTTTTGAAATTGTATATTAGTATCATACACTCTTGAAAATTTTCAATTTCAAATTGTAGATTTTAGCAAGTGCCATAGAAATGCGCCGAATTGGAATTAAGTTAGTTGAGCCGGATTCAGGGACTGAGCCTAAATTTTCTAGTTAAAGTTATTAAGAGCTAAGGAAAGAAATTTCTAAAAAATCACCCTTACAAAGGAAAGGAAGTGTTTCGTATTGAACCTAGCCACCGTTAGCAGGGCCACAGCATGTGCTCAAAACTCCTTGGACCACGCAGTGTTGACCATTTAAATGATAATTTAAACTGCTTAAATTTAATTCAGACTTGTCAACGAGCCGAGCTTCTAACCAGCCGAGCCTATCCGAGCCGAGCCGAGCCGAGACGAGCTTGAGCACAGTATTTGATATACAACGAGCCCGAAACGAGCCTATTTTAGGCAAAACAAGTTTATAGTTCTGATTGTTAATTTGATTATGGAGATTTTTTCTATTTTTTGCAGTCAGTATGCCTTGCTATAATCTTATTTAAGAAATGTTTATTAAATAATTGGAAGAGCTATGTAAAAAATTCTTTGAGCACAATATTTTTAAAAAAATACCAAGCTAAAACGATCCTCATTCAAAGATTTTATGTGGCGAGCCGAGCCGAACTTAGCAAAATTTAAACGAGCCGAGCTGAGCCGAGCCGAGCCGAGCCGAGCCGAGTTTGGAAATGTCGGCTCATTGAAAAGTCTGATTTAATTAATCGATAGTTTAAACTGTATTCAAGCTATGCCATTGCAAAAGTAGTTAAATTCAAATCCATTAATCTTTCGTCTGCTTAGGTTTCAACAAAAACAGATTTCAGATAGAATCCACTGAAATCCTATTTCTATTAGATAAGATTGAAGCCTTTAGCAACCTTCTGAACAAATATCGTGCACGTGCATCTACACTATTCTGAGCGGAAGTTGTGTACTTTCAGCAAATAGTTCAAAAGCCATTTTTCTAGGAAATTTTCCAGTTGAGGCCAGTTTTCTATTCATTGCAGACGAAGATTTGTGTTCGCTTGATACATTTACAACACCTGAACATCTAATAGATTGCTTTAAATTACTACAGTAAGAATATTCACCTTTATTTTGCAAAATATTTGATTTATTCATATTTACATAACTTACAATAAAATTTTGCTTTTTTCTCATATTGCTCATCACATAAAAATTGATTAAAGGTGTCAATATGCTATTTATTGCTTGCTTACTACATTGTAGATGCCCTCAATTTGCCTTTAAATAAAGCCTGTAAAATATAGGAAGTTTAAATGAAATCGTTTAATTGACTGCTGCATTTAAGCAAACGGCTAATTTAAAAAATGTTTAAAACCGTTTAATACAATTCATTTAAATGGTAAACACTGGGACAACGGAGCACATAAGTGCCTTAAGCATGGCCGCATAGGTGTAAGGAAAAATAATTTACTTTTCAGTAATTTATAACATAAACATTCATTATATCGTTTTCGTTGGTTAGATTGAAATGAAATAAAAAATATATTACTTAAGAGAAGAAATACAAAATAAAAAACCTCGAGTAGAATAGTTGCGTTTAGTTAATATGAACTTATCTGTTTTGCTTAGTCTGTCAAAAAGCGCAGACGATTCAATCCCCCCCAATAATGTTTTTTCAAATAGAATTGTTCCCCTCCTCAGAAAAATATCTGGGTGCGCCCTAAAAAATGAATTTCATGATTATAAATTTTTCAATTTTTTACGAAAAATTTTTTGATTTATCCAGTCAAAATTTAATTTGGAAACCTGACGGGGAGGGGGGACTTTCCACCATGTCCCCCTGGGTACGCCACTGGCTCCTGTATATGCCTCTGATATTATATTCATTGACTACAATGGTCAAGTTACAAGTGATTGAGTAATCAGCACTTTTGTAATAAACAATTATTATTAACACAAAATATTTTGAGTTCTTATCAGTTTTTATTCATTATACTTGAAGTGCTTTAAGTATATCTATGTTATACTTCAACATTAAAATGGTCAATAATGAATACCAATCAAAATTGGATCATGGTACTGGGTGTGATTTTATAGAACTGATACACTAAACTACAATTATTACATGATAGACATCTTCACACATATGTACTAGTTCATAGTAAACAACATTAACAACAATAAACATCATATAACTTTTTATAATGAAGAATTTCTTTATGTATTTTATTCCAATGCATGACCTGCTTAAAAACTTTGTATTCCTAGAAAATGGCACTTTCAAATTATATGAATTAGTGATATTTTTGTAATATTATATAAAATTGACATTTTAATAAATTTTGTTAAGCGAACTGAACTCCAGGCAAAATGATATCCCAAAAAATTATCAAAAACGTTTTATCACGATAGAATATGATTGCTTCAAAAACGAAGCAAGATTTTATTACTTTATTGAACTTGGACTAACAGCTGTTGAAGTAGAGAAAATTTCTGGTTTAGATAATGCACTTGTGTTGTGGACCATGTGAGCAATTTATCTTCCATAGTTAATATATGCACACCGTAATCAATGTACGTACGCATTTTTTTCTAAAGTTAATATATTTTCCTGTAGCATAATATTTTTTATTGGAAAGCATTATATTATAAACATATATTTATAACTTATGTGGAGAAAATGTATTTTTGATGAATTGACACGCTGTCATTCTCACATAACGTACAATTTGAAAAGAAACTAACTTCTGTTTCATTGCATTAAAAATACAATTCTGAAGAATTCAAATCCAAGTTTAATGATGGATTTTTGATCAAAACTTAAAGCAAAGTCAACATTTAAAAATATAAGTTGTTAACTCAATTTTGCCCTAAATAATATCGTGCAACGCATTTCTAAAATCTATTTTGTCTATATTTTCAAAAAATGTTTTTGGGCCTTTGCCACGCTTTTGGTCACCTACTTGATCACTACTAGATGACCTCACTCGTGAGCAAATCCCGCGTGCGCCCATGGATGCAACAAAATTTAAATTGTGTCCAGACTTCGTAAAATTTTAGTTTTAATTGTCCTGAATGCATATCAAACCCCTTTAGGTGATAATGCTGGTTACGAACTTGATGTAATGGAATTTATTACTAACTAGGAAGGTATTCCAACAATGTTCAAGAAATCGAAATAGAGATTGTGACTCTGTTCATTTGAGGAAATTGATTAAAATTCCATTTCACATTTCTAAGATAAACCAACTCAATTTCTCCAAAAAAATGAATTGAATACTTTGATGCAATTTTGTATATATATATATATATATATATATATATAAATGAGAATCGCTTTGTACTATGACAGAGTGTACAAAGCGATTCTTAATGTCAATTTTCCATGGTGCATAGCGATTCTGTCCATTTATCTTCATTTAATTTGTTGGATGATTAAATAAATATACTTTTATTTTATTTTAAATGGTTCCTAACAACATACCAAATTTTATTATTAAAAAAACTTTTTTAATTTTTTTTGTGTGCATAGCAATTCCATTTAAACTTATATATATAAGCTTGATGCATATGTCTTTTCGTTTTTTTATTTAAATTTCTAAGCCTACAATAGTATCTTATTTTAACCTGAAGTGTATTGTAGCGCTCTAGATTAGCTGAAGGATGCACTGCTTGCAAATAGGCGACGAACAGCGGGTGCCGGTTTCCAAAATTTTCATTTCTTGCATGATAATGCTAGACCACACTCTGCACGAATCACCCAAGAAAAATTGCAAGAACTGCAGTTTACTGTCTTACGACACCCGCCATACTCACCTGATTTATCCCCATGTGATTATTACCTCTTCAGTCCCATGAAAGCTGCTCTTAAAGGAGCCAACTACAAATCCTCAGAGGATGTGATAACTGTCATCAAGAACTGGTTCAAGTCTAAAAACGAAGAATTTTTTCGTCAGGGAATTCACGCTTTGCCAGATAGATGGAGAAAATGCATTGCATCCGGTGGTAATTATTTTCAACGTGGTGAAGATGATGACAACTCATGAAGCAAAGAACATAGTTTTGGTTTCATGTTCTTGTTAATACATTTGTTCAATTATTATTCTTTGCAATGCATTATTGACTGCTTTAATTAAATTTAAAAAACGAAAAGACTTATGCACCAAGTATATATATATATATATATATA
>CABFPE010000022.1:2256139-2266670 GCA_900660155.1 Hofstenia miamia
ATATATATATATATATATATATAGTATGTTAGTGATGTGCGCTGTTCAACACTGAGCCCGCCCGTTAAGCTCTCAACCCGTCCAGGCATGATTTCATTATGTACCTGTAAATTACTCCAGATCCAGTGAAAACATTACTATCAGCTGTTCACTCAGCTGTTAAATTTACTTGTGGTAGATTTGAGATATAGTAAAGATGTGATTTGAGATATAGCAACCAGAATTGTAAAAAGAGATATTGTGTTTTGAGATATAGTAAACGGAATAGACTTACAATACTTTTATCTTTTCTTCTCTATGCCAGCCCGTTAAAGTTTTAGCCCACCCGTGTACCGCCCGAGCCTGCGGACATCGGGCCGGCCCGCACACCACTCTAGTATGTAACAAAGAAACTTTGATACCTTCTAAGACTACAAAGACGTCCTTAAATTTTAAAAACCTAAACTATTTAGCTGTGATCAATCTCCCGAGGCGTCCCACGTTTACTTGAATAAATTTTTTTAACCTTTTTTTAACCATTTTCTGATAAATCTGTAACAAAAAATGTTGGACATCTGACAAAGATGCTTTTCCTGCCACATAAAACATTAATTCAGAGTTTCTATTTTTTGATTTTTGAAAAGTAGAAAGGTTGTCTAAAAATTCATTTGCTCAAATTAAATTTGTCGAAAACATTTCATCACGAGATGGCGTCCAATAAAATCTTGTATTCCTGCATGGCAAATAGTAATAGGTGTTATGTAAACTTCAAGGTGTCCCATTGGCACGGGCTTCATTCGGTTTCTTGCTACTTATATATGTATACATTACTAGCAAAACTGCTTTTTCTCTTTCTCAAGTTTACAAAATACTTTAATATCTACCGGATAACTCTCATATGCAAGTAAAAGTGTATCAAAATTGTTGGTGTTATTAAATTTTCAAAGGAAAAAATTGTTCTATATATAAAATTTTTAAAATCTTTAAAGAGAATCGCTATCCCATTAAACTCATTAAAAACTATTCAAAAAAGATGTTTAAGGAAAGCAACAAATAACAACTTCATGAAACAAACAATGATAAGAACAATATTTGTGCAGAATATTTATAATTTCCTATTTATGCAACCAAGTTAAAATTTTCAAAGAACAAATCAAAATATTGCCCACAAAATTAAAATTCACTGAAATTTTTACAAATCTTAACATCATATGCAATAAATAACATCTTCAACAATGAAGATTTTATCCCTAAAGATTTATTTTTTTGAAAGTGATGCTTACAATAAATAATACATCAGAGAAGCTAAGAGACTCTTAGGAACAAGGATGAAAGAAAACATAAAGAGGACATTAAAATTTACATCACCATGAAGCCAACGGAGAAAATTTTAAGATATTGCTAAGATCAAAACATGATAAATTTGGTGAAAAAATTCTAACTAATTCCGCAAACAAAAAAAAATTTACTTAATAAACCCTAAAAGCACTCGGAGAGCGCAGACCTCCGCCATGCAGCTTGTATAGCCTGGATCAGGACCAAAATTTAATGGATTTTTTTTAGCGTAGACGCACCTCTGGTGTAAATTTGAGGTCAATCCATCTATTACTTTTTCCATAAAGTTGCTAANATCAGTTTTCAATAACTTTTTACACTTTTCCATTGATTTTGATAAGAAAAAAGGTGTTTTTTAGAAATTCATACCCATATAAATAATCATTCAATTATATCCCCATTTCAACTAGCTGTAAAATCCTGAGTTTCTAAAAACGCCTTTTTCCTTATCAAAATCAATAGAAAAGTGTAAAAAGTTATTGAAAAATAATCATTATTAGAAAACCGTATATATCAAAACGGTAATTTCCTTACTACTGTCGACATCTAAAAGCACTCGGAGAGCGCAGACCTCCGCCATGCAGCTTGTATAGCCTGGATCAGGACCAAAATTTAATGGATTTTTTTTAGCGTAGACGCACCTCTGGTGTAAATTTGAGGTCAATCCATCTATTACTTTTTCCATAAAGTTGCTAACAGACAAACAAACAAACGCTATCAAAAGCATAACCTCCTTAGCGAGGTAACAACGAAAGATAACATCATTAATTCTAGATTTATAATACTTAAAAATTCCGTTAGTGTTGTTGATTGTAAAATATATATTTATCGCATTTGTAATGCTGATAATGATCGAGTCCTAGCATTCGAAACCCGTCTGAATTTTAACTCTGTCGGATGTTTCAAATACATATACACGTGCATATATATATATATATATATATATATATTCTTTTTTATAAGCTATTTCTTAGTACACAGTGACATACACATTGTGCTTTGATAAAGCAGATTTGTGCAGTGTTAAATATATATTTTTAACGAAATTTATCTACTAACTATATTTGAATCAGCGATGCAAATGGGCGGATTTTTGTAAACTACAGTGCCCCGCCCCACATAATTCGTTCCTTGACAAATTTTCACGGTTTGACATCTGCCTCACATTGCCCCATGTTTTATATTCTACTGTCCCATATTGGCCTACTCAAAAATTCTTCTCCTTCGATATTTTATTGTCCCATATTTGTTTTAAACAATTTTCATTGCACTACACCACACCAGTAGTAAAGAAAGGCAGGGTTGCATATATGCGGGTTTCTAATAATGATCAGTTTTCAATAACTTTTTACACTTTTCCATTGATTTTGATAAGAAAAAAGGTGTTTTTTTGAAATTCAGGATTTTACAGCCTGGGGTAAAAAAACTGAAGCCATACCTATATAAATAATTATTCAATTATACCCCCATTTCAACTATGTACCAATATGTTTTTGCGCAATTTTTTGCATTTTTTAAAAAACGCCTTTTCCGGACATCCCCAATGTTTTTGAAGCCACTTTGAAGCCATGTTATTAATGTACAGTATACTTCCGTTCTTGCAGCTGTTGCATATCCATACAAATATATCTTATAAAATACATGCGAGTTATATAAAATAAATGCGATTATTTTGTTAGAATTAATATTGAATTTTCACAAAATGATTATGTAAATAATAGATAGAAATGTAAAATACAGATAGGGAACATCGCCAATAAATAGTCTTCACCAAAATTCCTCAAAGTAATTCAAATTTTCAAGAATTAAGGTTGAATATCTTCTTGAGAGTTGCCCATGCACCACTTATTGTTGCAGATTGTAAAAATGTAGAAAAAGCTCTTTCTCTTTAATACATTGAAGCTTCTTGATTTACTGTATTCCACTTCTTGACTTTGGGTGTTCGTCAGATTCGTGATTCTCAAAGTTTATAAGATGGACAATTGCTCCGAGAGTTTAATAAAGTCCTTTTTATTATTTTTTTTGATATAATTTAGGGAAGTTTGAAAAAGATATTGGAAATCACTTCCAACTACGTCGCTATCCATTAACAATGCTGTTTGGTGAAGACTTTACTAAAAATTTCATAGTAAACATCTGTAAATCAAATTTATTAAATTTTCATAAATCATATTCATAATATAGATCAGTGGCGTGCGGTGTCAACTTTACCTAGGGAAGCGGAGGTTTATTGAAAATAAAATTTTCTATTCTTTTGTTTATATTTCATGTGAGCATATTTCAAAAAGACAATTACCCAATAAAAAATTTTTATCTTTCAGATAACAATGTTAATTTTTAAGAAAAATCAATAAGAAAATTATTTATCTTTATGCAAACACTGGAGCTGGAATGGTACTTTTCAAAGAATAAAAGTTTGAAGGCACATCCAATTAAGGCTAGGCCGCCACAATGCACCTTTGCCGTAAAGCCAAATACTTCGTCGCAAATTTAACTAATAGGATATTGATTATTAATGCTCGTTATAATATTTAATCAATTATTACAAAACTCATATAATTCAATTTTTCAACAAAAAAAAACTTGCCCAAAATACAGTATTTTACATCAATTTAAATGATGAAAATGAACAGTAATTAGTTTAATGTTTAGAATTTAAGAAAAAATGTATTTAAAAGAATTGGAAACTTATAAATATGTTGTGTAAGCATAAATATTTTTTCTTAATTTGTTCAAATAAATTTCAATGGGCAAGCGGCGCTTACCTTGCTTTCTCTGATATAGATATACGAATGTTGGACCAAGAAATCATAATGTAAGAATATGTAATTTTTGGCAAGCATTGGGTTGTTCTTTAATGTAGGCGGAAAATATAGTACTTAGAAAACATAATTTGTTCTGAGTTGAAAGGAAACTTTATAAAAACCTTAAACAAAGCAGAACTTAGAGAACAATTAATAAAAATTAACAAATTCAATAAATAATTCTATTAGTAATAAATAAAGGTAAATACTTACATGTTTAATTGAAAAAATGGAAAATGCTAGCTTTGTATCATGTGCATAAGACATAAGGATTTACGTCAGCATTCTATCATGTCTCGTTGAAAAATGGAAAGTGCTAGCTTTGTAACATGTGCATAAGACGTAGTAGGATACAAAAGAATACTAACATATGTTGTTAACTGACATTAATATGCAACTATTAATCAAACTTAATTCAAAAGTTTCATTCTTATAACCAGAATAGACACAGCTAAATAACTTTAATGTTACACTTGTTGAATATATCAAAAAGATACAAACATATGTTGTTAATTGACATTGATATGCAGCTATTCATCAAATTTAATTCAAAAATTTCAATATAATAACCTAATTATTTGAATGAACAACCGGACTATTTAAAACTTTAAATTTAAATCCTAAATAATATCTCTTGGGTCGGGTTGGGTTTCGGTTCGGCAGGTCTCAATAAAAATATCAAGAATGAATAAAGTTAATCACAATTAGCATTGTAACTGAATAAAAAAGGAATTTTTTTGAAAATTACAAGAATTTTTAATTGCATAGCAATGCAATTACATTAAAGAAAAAAGAAAATAATTTTCCAAAATTATTTTTCCTTAAAATGTTAAAGTTGTTCAATTTGATGTTGTATTCACAGATATGTTTTGTTCGTACATAATCAATGCATAGAGTTTAAATGGATCTGCAGGAGCCCCTTGCAAAGTATATCGAAATCTAATTTCATTGATAGCATTTCGAGATGTATCTTTTTGTTTAGATAAATCAAATACAATTATTCCATATTTCTCCATAAAATCTGAAGGCTTGATAAATGTACCTGTTGAAAAGTCTTTGACACCATCATTGTATTGAACAAATTCTGTATATAGTCTTGGAAATTCACTAGTTGGATGAATCTCTACCTGTGGATAAAAATGATCATTTCCTAATTCTAACTGACATGAAGAGATTTCAGTAGAATTAAACACATCAAAATCAAGTTCATTTTTGTATTGATGATTAATTTTATCTTCAGTGATGGTATAGATGNAGATATACGAATGTTGGACCAAGAAATCATAATGTAAGAATATGTAATTTTTGGCAAGCATTGGGTTGTTCTTTAATGTAGGCGGAAAATATAGTACTTAGAAAACATAATTTGTTCTGAGTTGAAAGGAAACTTTATAAAAACCTTAAACAAAGCAGAACTTAGAGAACAATTAATAAAAATTAACAAATTCAATAAATAATTCTATTAGTAATAAATAAAGGTAAATACTTACATGTTTAATTGAAAAAATGGAAAATGCTAGCTTTGTATCATGTGCATAAGACATAAGGATTTACGTCAGCATTCTATCATGTCTCGTTGAAAAATGGAAAGTGCTAGCTTTGTAACATGTGCATAAGACGTAGTAGGATACAAAAGAATACTAACATATGTTGTTAACTGACATTAATATCCAACTATTAATCAAACTTAATTCAAAAGTTTCATTCTTATAACCAGAATAGACACAGCTAAATAATTTTAATGTTACACTTGTTGAATATATCAAAAAGATACAAACATATGTTGTTAATTGACATTAATATGCAACTATTAATCAAACTTAATTCAAAAGTTTCATTCTTATAACCAGAATGAATTTAAATGGATCTGCAGGAGCACCTTGTAAAGTATATCGAAATCTAATTTCATTGATAGCATTTCGAGATGTATCTTTTTGTTTAGATAAATCAAATACAATTATTCCATATTTCTCCATAAAATCTGAAGGCTTGATAAATGTACCTGTTGAAAAGTCTTTGACACCATCATTGTATTGAACAAATTCTGTATATAATCTTGGAAATTCACTAGTTGGATGAATCTCTACCTGTGGATAAAAATTATCGTTTCCTAATTCTAACTGACATGAAGAAATTTCAGTAGAATTAAACATATCAAAATCAAGTTCATTTTTGTCTTGATGATTAATTTTATCTTCAGTGATGGTATAGATGAAAACATATCTAGGCTTTTGTATTGAATTACTTATTCTAAATATGCCTGATTGTTGATTTATAGGATTAGATTCCTCTAATGTGTTTCTTATATACACCCATTTATTATTTATAAAACTATTCAAATACATCTTCCGTCCACTAGGATTGAATGCTAATTGTGGTACAAAGAGACGTAATTGAGTGACAACTAGTTTTCCATTTCCTGCTGGATTAAATATTACATTATCATCTTTTGCTAATTCAAGATTTATTTGAACCTTACCTGCAGGTAAGATACTATGTTTTAGACCTCTGAAAAAATCAACTTTACTGAGATAAAAAATTGTATTAATTTCATTTCCATCTTTTAGAAGTTCTATCTTATCATTATTGTCCTTATAGAAGAATTCATTTTGCGCAGTGTTCAAATAAGATTCTGAATACTCAAGAATGTTGTGTAAATGGGCGACTTTTGAAAAATTTGTAAGATTTGTAGTAGTAGTATTATTGTATTCAACAAATACTCTGTTAAAAAGTGAGTAGACATCACCACTAATGGTAACATTATCTGCTGTAACAAATCCTGTGTTATCAAGTTTAACTATTTTAAATTTCACATCTATATAAGCATTAAACCAATCATAAGGTATTATATCTGTAGAATTATCAACTGTAAACTTATAATTGTTTTTATTTTGAATATTACCTGCTGCAGGAATTACAATTGGAGTCTGGAGATCAAATCTAATGTATTCATTTCTTTCTAGAATTGTTGGATTTCTGAAGTCAGTCATTTATACTATATAAGAAAAAAGAAAATTAAGAAAAGCATTTTCCATGTGAAATTAATTTACAATAGTTTTAAAAATCGTGTCCTTATATTGTCAAAGTTCTGGGGCTCATTCTTGGAAAACTTTCTTAATAACATTTGTATTTCCATTCCCTTTTGTTCATTTACTTTTGGTGTTTCTAACTTTCTATTATTGCTTGTTACTTGTGTGTTAATAGAAGTTCCTTTCCCAGTGGGAATAGCATTCTCTCTTTGTGTTCTATTAAAATTAACCCTTAAATAGTTTTCGTAAGTTTTCTTATTTTTAGTCATATCTATATAAGGAAAAAAGAAAGTCTTTTTCCTAGGAAAGCAGAGAACAAAGTTCTCCTTAAGAAAGTCTTTCTCACAAATTTTAAAAATATTCTTATTTGATTAAAAATACTAAGTGAACATGATTATCATTTAAATTAATAATTTGATTTTGACTATCAGTAATGTATATTCTTATTTCTCTTATTTCATTTGTGTTGATTTTGTTGAATAATTTGCGCAAAGGTTGTTTTGTAAATGGATAACTTGATACTAAATCATTTGTAGGAAAAGTAAATACTATATCACTAGAATTTCCATTATATATGCTATCACTTATCAGAGAACAATGAATTAAAATGTTATCAATTCCTTTTGTAATGTTAGGAACATGATCTGAAATTGTACTCTTAGTTAACATTAATTTAAAATTACTTCCATAAAATTGATTATTAAACTCATTAACAAAACCTAGTAGATCACCAAATTCTTTATCAAATTTTACCTACATTTTAGTACCTAAGAAAATAAACACCTTATAAGTATTCACATTAAAAATAATTTCAATATTTTTATCTGTGGTTTCTATTCATTTAAGACCATTTGCTACCATTTTTTTATATATGCTGATATATCTTTGTACTTATAAATAACATCAGGAAATGTAACTTGTGTCCACATAAGACCCTCAACATGGAAATATTCAATTTTGTTGATCTTATACTCCTCAGAAATATTGAAACAAGAGTATTACATATTTATTTGATCTAGGCAAATATAATGTGGTTGTGTGTGCTATCTTATGGGATTTACAAATTTACTGTGAAATCAGAAGGTTTACCTACAACATTTTCATAATTTGAATTTAGAAATAGAGGAATTTCAGTCATATCTATTATTTAAGAAGGAGTGAAATTAATTTCATAACAGAGAACACAGTTCTCCAAATTAATTTTGTAATTTATTGTAAAACTTCTTAATATCATCTTTAGTAATAGCTTTCAATCTTACTAATTTGTCAATTAAGTGAATAATTTCATTATAAATTTGAGCACTATCATTTCCAACATTCTTACAAGAAGTAAGCAATTCTAAGCAATCCATTAATTATGAACAATCATTGCAGTGGAAAACACATTGTCCCTTAATTATATCTTCTTAACTTTTTGATTTTTGTGATTACCTGTAACTCTAGCAAGATTTACCAGATTCCTAAATACTCTCTTAGACTTTTCAGTGTATTTATCTTGTTTTTTATTATATCTNGTTTCTAACTTTTTATTATTGCTTGTTACTTGTGTGTTAATAGAAGTTNTTTGTCAATTAAGTGAATAATTTCATTATAAATTTGAGCACTATCATTTCCAACATTCTTACAAGAAGTAAGCAATTCTAAGCAATCCATTAATTATGAACAATCATTGCAGTGGAAAACACATTGTCCCTTAATTATATCTTCTTAACTTTTTGATTTTTGTGATTACCTGTAACTCTAGCAAGATTTACCAGATTCCTAAATACTCTCTTAGACTTTTCAGTGTATTTATCTTGTTTTTTATTATATCTTTTTGTAAAAAGATCTATGAAGGATTGATCAATTGGTTCAAAAATAATTGGTTTCTCATAAGGCATACCATTTTGATCTACATAGTAAGCTTCCAAAAATATTCTCTATATAATTTATCCAAATCTATAAATGTAAGTCCAAACATGTTGTAATCAACTTTAGGGTGAAAAGACTTCTTCTTAATTGCAGGTAGAGTATCTCTACCCTTAATAAGTCTTTTTCCTTGGATATTTCCATCCATAGATATATTAGTGTCAACCATATGAGTATTTTTCCTAACAAAATCAATAAGTTTTCTATATTTATTTAATTCTTCCCCATCCTTTAATAAAAAATCATAACTTAAATCATTTTCATTATAGTCATCAACAATTTTATTGTATTGTTCAATAGATGACTCATATTTTGCCTTTTCATCATATGTTAATTTTGTTTTTTGTTTATTTATTTTGTTTTCAAATTGACCTATTACATCTTCTAACAAGAGATATTCCTTTTTTAATCTAGTATTTCCTTTGGTTAAACTTGTCTTTTTTCTACCATTATCTTTTATAATTTCATCTATTTGTTTAATTATTTCTTCTCTTTCAGAATCATTGATTGTTTTAAGTTCATTTGGTAAAGTTAAGCTATATTTATTTAGAACATTTATATCAAAATTGGTTTCAATTTGTGGAGCCTTTGCTCCTGTTTCTCCAAGAGAACTCTCATCTCCAAGAGAACTTTCATCTTCTAACTGTTGTAGATTATTAAGATTATATGGCTTCCAATCCTCTATTGCATCTTGTAATTGCCTTTGATTTTTTCTCATTTGAACTAATTCATTTGTTTGATCTCTTAGATTTTCTTTAATGACATTTGTTTGATCTTTTAACAGATCTCCTTGATCTGAAATAGTTTTTGTAATAGGTTTGTATGTTTCTTGTAAGTTGTACTGAACTTCATTTTGTTGGTTAATGTAGTCACGTTTTTGTTGTAAAANCTTTGATTTTTTCTCATTTGAACTAATTCATTTGTTTGATCCCTTAGATTTTCTTTAATGACATTTGTTTGATCTTTTAACAGATCTCCTTGATCTGAAATAGTTTTTGTAATAGGTTTGTATGTTTCTTGTAAGTTGTACTGAACTTCATTTTGTTGGTTAATGTAGTCACGTTTTTGTTGTAAAAGCTTTTTTTCTTGCTTACTGACTTCATCTTCAAGATTTACTAGTTTTCTATATTCATCATAATCCATTATTATATAATTATTTTAGAAAATATTTTTCATGCAAAGGAAAAAAGAGAATCTTTTTTCTGGGAAGGGGACCTTCCCTTAAAGGACATGTTGTCCCTTTGGTAATGCAATACAGAACATGTTGTCCCTTAACTCCTAAAATAAAGGACACTTTGCTGTGTGCTCATTACAAAATTTCATTAAAGTTTTTATGTACAGTTTTCTTTTCCTTATTTACAAAAAGAAAGTAATAATTTGACAACTTTCAAAAAGGTCTGGATTAAAAGAATTATGTAGCATCATCCAAAAGCAACTAAGCTGCTAGTGAAGAACAACGTCGAATGATTAATATTA
>CABFPE010000022.1:2301368-2313766 GCA_900660155.1 Hofstenia miamia
ATATATATATATATATAAATATTTATACATATCTATTTGTTTATTTATTTAGAAACTATTGTGAAATAAACATGCAGAGTTTAACATAAATTTTATAATTTATGTTTACATTAACTGTGAATATATATATATATATATATAATCATAGTAACCTAAATGAAGTATTTAAACAGTAACTACTGAATGAAAGATATTAAACTTGTGCAATAAATATGACTATTTGAGAAGAGATAATTAAACTTCCATTCCAGGTGCGTTATCACATAAATAAATAATTTTTTCAGATCATTTTCCATCTATTTCTGTTTGGATTGTTTTCAATTATATTATAATAAAGAATCGCATTGACTATTAATATAATTTCCATCAATTCTTTGCTTGAGTTTAGAACACTTAAGTTCTATATTGCATGTTAATATCTTTCTGAACAGAATCAAGAATTTAAATATCGAGGCATGCTCTGAAATCTATTATATACCTTAATAGTGCCTTAATGATTAATTCATGTTGCTATTCAGCAATTTGTTGATTAAAATCTCTGGAGAATGTCAACATGTTTTGGCAGTGTGCTAAACCTGTTGGCAACACCCAGACTTTTTGAATTCTTCAAAAGTAAATTTTTCTGTAAACAGATCGATAATGCAGTATATTTTGAATTTATTAATTTGATAATCTTGAAATATATCTTTGTATGCTGAAACGCGGGACGTACCCCTAGCTAGTTATTGAAACATAGCAGATTAATTTAAGAAGATGGGATGGTGATATTTTAGGGCAAACTGTCATACTGACTTCAAGTTATTGAATTGAGAAATGACAACCAATTAAATAAATTGTTAAATTCGCGATGGAATGCACATCATTGTAATGAACAGGTTACAGTTCATGACTTGGTGATCTGTCGTGAACTCGGATAAGAAATATTAATCAAATGAAAATTTTTATTTTTTTAAAAACCAGTGTCTGCCTCTTCCATAAATGGATATATTACCATCTTTTCCTTCTGCACAATCCTTTCTGTAATTCACTTCATATTTGGCCAGTTTCTGGTCGACACGAAACCGGGTCTCTTTCCTTTACTGTTTTGATGGGTCGGGTCGGGTAGCATATGATAAACTTATTATTGGGTCATATCTCATCACGACCTGGTTTTGATATCGCAAAATATTGTCATTTTTAGATCTCTCATAAAAGAGGATGCATGACATTCTTTTACAATCGCATTGTTTTGTTGGCGAACTTAATCCATACAAATACGAGAATTAACTAATTTCTTTCTCCGAAGTCAGTAAAGCCTCAGCTCCGAGACCTCTTCTGGGAACATGGTCTTATGCAAGAGATATGAACAAGGAAATTTGGCTGAAAAATGCTATTTGTTTAAGCATTATTGCTTTGTTTGGAAAAAACTTATCTGACAACCCTATATTTAGTGTCAATTTGACAATAAAGCCTATTAAAAAATAGTTTATAATTCGAAACGGTTAAGCAACTCATGTTTCTGAGAATTAATACAGCATTTAACGAAAATTAATTGTTTACTTCCTTTTATTTCAGAATGCTAACAATTTTGAATGGGGTCCGGTTGGAGTCCAATTGTGACTTAGTTCTATGACCAGAATATTAATAAATTTATATGGGTCGGGTTCGGCCAGAACCAATTTTTCGATTCTCTGTAATTTTCACATGATGGTAATGAACACGTTTACCTCGTCGCCAGCCTTGATGATTAATACCTTGAGAACTCTTACTTCATAGTCACATTTTAGTGACTGGTCCGTACCAATTGGTGACATTTGTAATCTTGTATATATGCTTATAATAACATGCAATTTTTAATAATGCATTTTTCTCAGCTATTGTTCTAATGATGCATGGTGACAGAAGTAATGGCGTTCGAAGCATTCAAGCCTCCTTCATTGGATGTTGATAGTTCAAATATTGCAGTGGAATAGTCGAAGTGGAAAAGAAATCTTATGCTCTTAATGGAAGACATCGAAGTAGATGAGAAGCCAGATGAAGTGAAACTTGGAATATTGCTTCGGTGAATTGGAGAAACTGCTAACGAAGTTTTTGATGACTTCAGCTGGATAAGAACTGAAAGGAAACAAGAATTCAAAGATGTGATGGAAAAACTCAATGAGTACTTTAAGAAAGACACAAGTGATGTACTCGAAAGATTCGAATTTTTCAAGATGTTTAGATCTCATTGTAAAATTGATCAATACGTTAACATGTTGAGAGCCCAAGTGAGGAATTGAAACTTGGGCCAGCTTCAAAATAGACTTATTCGAGACCAAATAATATTATCACTAAAGGATACACGCCTTCAGGGGAGATTCTGTTTAAAAAGCCAAACATTGATTTCCAGAAAACCGCTCAATTTTGTCGTGCTTCAGAAGAAACTATGGACCAAAAAAGGAATTATATAAATATTGCAAATTTTGAAAAAAAAAAACTTTAATATACAATTTTAGACAGTGCACAAACACGGTTATTGAATATGTAATATATAAATGGGGGGGGTGTAGTGGGGCCTCTAATTGACATCTCGCACCGGGCCCTCAATGTACAGCGACGCCACTGTAAGGAGTTGATTAACAAATTACCATAGATGTTAAAAGTTTGCAATCACCATTGAATATTTAATATAATTTACATAAATAGAGTTTTATTGGTCCTTATCGCACATTCCATTGGATTTAGTCAGACTTACGTTGTGTGATATGTACACAACACAATACCAATTAAATTTTAAATTATGTTGCATACACAACAGGTTGATCGCAAAATAATTATCAAAATGATATGTTTAATATTTTCAAACTTACTAACAAACTACACCATCTCCATGTGACATCAAGAAATAATTATTTTACATTCAAAATTCGTCAATTAACATTCAGAAATCCTTAATTACAAAGATATTTTCCATATTCGAAGTGTTTTTCTCGGTTCTAAAACAATGCAATGTTTGGAACTAGAACTTTAAGTTATAAAAAACAATTTAAACATTTTTATTAAATTGATTTCTGAGAGCATAGCATGGACGTCTAAACAATTTGTTTAAAGTCAATGGAGTACAATAAGAAATATTTACATTATCCAGGTCAATTTTTTAATTGTTTCACCAACTTCAAGCATCTTAACATTTTTTAATTGTATGATCACTTCTAATAACACCATATTCTTAAAATAACAAATATATACACCTTAAAAGATCTCTGCAAATTCTGCGATCACGATTAAGGTGCACTTAAAAATTACGATATGTGTACATTGTCACAACTGCTTATATGTATCTCAACTATAGGCTTGTTACTTAAAAATTTCTTTGTGAATTTCATTTTTTTGTAATACATATGTATATATATATATATATATATGTATATATATATATATATATATATATATATATATATATATGTATATATATGAATAAACTAACGTGATCAAATTTTATACATTTCCAACCGGTTTCGATTTATAAATCATCGTCAGTGTAAAAATGCGTGGGATTTAATTTATAATTACTACATTAAATGATGTTGAAATGTGAATACACTTAAAATATGTTCAGTAAATTGATCGTACTTTGCTGACTATTTAATAGCATGTTCTTGGTTGCATTTTTTATGAATAGGGCTTCAACTAATTTGGTGTTTTTGTTCTTAGTAATATTTCAAAATTTGCTTTGGTTCCTTGGTGTTCATGCAAATATATTTCACTTCTTAAATGCCCTCTAAGATGCTCTTTGATCCTATAGTTTCAAAATGTCGCTTGGTTTCTGCGATGTAAAAATGAATATCTTCGTTTGTTCATGACTTATAAGCGTTTAAGGATTTTTTGGTGAATCTATCACAGATTTTGCAAAATTCTTAGTCGAAATAGGGTTAAAAACAAAACAATATGATTTCAAAAATCTCGGACCTCCACACAAATATATATCTAGATGTATTACACTTCAATTTTTTTACTAAATTTCTTTTTGAGAATTTTAAGGGGTTATACCGGTACTTGGTTTATTGACATTAAATTTTGTGTTACAAAGCGACAGTTTACAACCTTTTGGCTATCCCAGCATGTACAGAGCCAGTAGATATTCCAAATACCATTAGCATTTACTTGAAATAAAAAATAAATTTCCAATTATCGAGTAGAACTCACTCTGTTGGCAAAACGAATACAATATGCAAAAATTTGAATCAATCATTAAAAAATCAATTAGAATTTTGTATCAATTATTTGATGTTTACATTAATTTTTTCATGAATATATTATTTTAGATGTCTACCACCGATTGACACCGCTGTAAGGGAAAAGATGAGCGACTGCTAATGAAAGTCGACACGGAATTGATAAAGTCGAAAGTTAGCGATATCTCGTGTAATGCCTACCCAAGAATCATTAAATCAACAACACATGCGGGCAGACTATTGTGGTCTCTAATTACAATAGGATGTATACTAGGATTAACTATTTCTGGGTACAACAATATTTCCGAATATCTGCGATATGATTTATCAGCAAGCATAAAAGAAGTATCTGAGTACGAAAAAAACCAACTGCCCGATCTCGTCATGTGTAATCTTAAGCGGCTTCATGTAGATCAGGACGAAGCAAATGAGCTTAATGATGTCGGTGTAGATATTGCAAATTATGTTCTGGACGCACTATTAAATAATGGGTCAGGTGACTATGAGCTCTCAACTGAAGCAAAAGACTATTTGGAAAATAATCCTGATTTGATAAAGACAATTGATGGCACTGGGATTGCGAGCTTGCAACCATTCGCATACAATGTATACGCGAAATATCAGATGCCGAAGAATTTATTCATTCTAAGATGCAACATAAATGGTGAACCTTGTAAAGACGAATGGATTCAGCCAATCCCCACGCAACGTTTCGGAATGTGCTACATGTTGAAGGACTTCCAAAAGACATTTAATGAAAACACACAAGGGAGTACCAATGGAATAAAACTCTTATTTTATATTGACTCCTCTAACTCAATTTCCTTGTTGAAAGCACTAAGCGGTGTAAGAATTACTCCAATGTATCCAGGGTTTCCACTGGATCCAGATAATCTAGGGATTGAAACTCCCTCCAACAGGAAAATGATCGTTTCTCTCCTTCCCAAGAAAACCACTCTCAAACCAAATCCGGTCCATCATTGTGAAAATGGTAGAATAGAAATATACAAAACCCTATCATATCAAAACGATAGCTTGCTTCCCTTCATTGATCATGATGGAAATTCGTCCAGCATAGCCTATTCATATGAGTGGTGCTTGCAGCACTGCCAACATGAAGTAAGCATTGATTACTGCAAGTGTTCCTCTGTAATATACTTTGATCACAGGGAGTGCCCAAATGGGAATGACTCTGATGTTCAGGATTGCATATTTAACGTACGAAACTCGAATTATTCTACCCCGGAAGGACGCGCAGTCCGTATTTGCGATGCAGAATGTTCTGTTGCATGCCTAAAGTTCAACTATGATACCAAAGTGAGTTACTCAAACTTTCCAACGACAGAATTTCTTCCCTATATTATATCAAACTTTATCACAAGAAATGATTCGGAAGTTCTTGACGATATGTTTGTCAAAATTTTAGAATTTCTACCAGAAAATATTGCAGAGCTTCCAAAGGCTCTCCAGTCGCTTTATGTGGAAAATGCGTTTGCTTTCATTAAGCAACAGCTGGTTTACGTGCATCTTTACTTGGAAAGCACAATGATAACCGAGATCAGTATGTCAACGAAAGTGTCTTTATGGGGACTTATAAGCAATGCGGGAGGCACTGCTGGCTTGTTCATGGGTATAAGCATCGTTACAATTTTCGAAATTATAACCATATTGTTTTTTCTTATTACATATTTCACAAAGCAGCAATTTTCTTCTGGCAAAGATAGCAATGGGAAACCTGCAATTTAATATATTTTCTCAAAATTACATTAAATTATAATATAATTGCAATAAAGTATGAGTGCGTTTTGTTAATAAGTTTGGCAATGGCATTAAGGGTTTTTATTAATGCTTCTGATTGGAAATAAATAATATTTAATTAAGTAGGTCTTCATATATTTTCAAATCATCCTTAATGAGTATAGGTACCTTTTGAGAGAACATTTAACATATGTACCGCTGACAGCTAGTGCCAACCGGTGACTTACTCTAGGCGTAAACTGCCGTAAAGTAAAGTAAAATAAACTTAATTGGATTTTACCTAGCTCGTAAAAAGTAAACCAGAGAATTTTATAATTGAATTTTACTTTACATTATTTAAGACCGCGTACACTGCCGTAAAGTAAAGTAAAGTATAACTATTGTTTAACAGACATAAAGAGTTAGATCAAACCCAATTTATTAGAAAAATTACAACTAAAAGTATTAGGAATTAGAATATACTTTGATTTATTTATGATATGCATGCAAGTGTTATGTACAACTTTAACAAAAAAATTACATGCATACAATATTTATGTGATATATACTAAGACTGCAATAATTTGATTTTGATAACGTCGAAGATTTCGATGTTAAGAAGTACATTATTTACTAAGAAGAACATCCTTCCCAGATGTCTTGGTAATTAACTACAATCAATCACGTTTCCACTTTAGCAAAAAAAGTGAGTATTTTACAATATGTGAGCGAAAAATCGAATAATTTGCATTATTAAAATTTGTTAAGCCAAATGCAGCAACAAAGAAAAACCTGTCTTAATTAATTCCTTTGTAATTATAAAATTTTTTTTATATCGTCTCTGTGTAATAAATATTCAGTGAAATTGCAATTGCGATCAATGTTGTTTACATTACCTTACTTTACTTTAGTTAAGACATCATACACTGCTGGTAAGTAAAAAATATTTACTTTACTTTACTCTACTTACCGGCAGTGTACGACCAGCCTTAGAAATGATCTCTTAATGCTAATAAAATCATTAATACCTTGTTTCTCCAAATTAACCAAAACTATACAAATATGAAGTCATAAGGTTGTTTAGAAACAACTATTTTTAAAGCTTAGATCAGTGATTCTTAGCCTTTTTTACCAATGGACCCTCTTCATCTTAATTTTTTTCTCTGGACTCCCGCCCCTTATATAATCATTAATACAATAGCAGAGGAATTTTTAATATTAAAGATATAGCAAATGACTATGCTTTGTTTTTAAGAAAAACTAATACAAATAAATTATATAAAAAATAAATTTCATGGAACATTTATGCACATCAGTTATAAAAAAAGAACAGTTGCGTGAAAATTTTTACTTTTAGTATTTTAAAACAGTAAGAATTTCTGTAAAAATTCAATTCTCAGAATTGAAAACCGTTTTGAATTAGAATTGTGCTATGGACCACCAAAATATCACTTTGGCCCCGAACTAGCTATTTATATGTGTGGAACCCCAGTAAAGTTACATGGACTCCGGTTGAGGACGTCTGGCTTAGAGCGTTTTTGTCCGAAAGAAGTTTCCAAGCCTGGAAAAAATTACCATAATCACGAAAGCTATTTGAATTTTATTGCTTATTAGTAAGGTAAATCAAATTATCACTATTAATTTAATTATAACAGAATGCCAAAATTAAAATGCATATCTTATTTCAAAGGCACTTAATTCATATACAATTAATTAATGCGTTTAATTCATAAGAAATTCATGTTAATTGCACCCAAGAAATGTCTTTGTTAAAATGTTAATAATTATTTGAAACTTTAACTTCATCAAAAGTGGCTAAAGAAGGCAGCGCTGAGCAGAATAACAGAATCATTGATAACTAAGTAACAAACTTAACCGGAGACCTTGCAAGACTAGACACAGACATGTTAGGACTTATTGTACAACAGGCGAAAGTGTCAAAAGCAGATAAGTAAATGGTATGTTCATAAGACACAGGCTGTCATAGAAAACTAGAAAGTAAAAATACAATAATACTTCAACTACACTGAACAATGATGATTATATCAAGGTGGGTTCAATGAAATGACAGGTACAGTTGAATAACACTTTAAAACGGTGTCAACGTTGTTTTAAATTCAGAACCTTTCTGAGCTTTTATCAGAAATCCATGGTTTTGTTAGTCCCCGGCATGGCCTGGGCACTGTTTGTCCCTTTCAAAAATTCTAACAATATGTCCACAAGCTTAAAAAGGAAAACGAGAGAGTCTTGAATGGAAAGCAGGCAATAGTAAAGCATTAATGTCTCAATGAATGTACAAGCATTGATTGCAATGGTTGCATCTATGGAAAAGACAGTTGAATCAATGATGGTTGTCTCTAATATCTGCTACAAAACGCCAACTGATATTTCATTGAACCTATTGCTTGTAAAATTATAATCAACTATTTGCCGGTGTGAAAATCATTAGTAATTGGTGAAATGCGTACCCAATGTAAGTGGTATCAGTCTAAGACCTTGTTTGGCGAGATTTTAGGCTTAGAGTCGTTAAAAAATGGCTGGTAGCATATTAGCTCACATTGTTCGGTTGCATAAAAAATTGTAATTCCAGTTTGTATCGAGTGGTAACTTCATTCAACATTGACCGCTGAATGACACGTTGTTGCCCCTAAACAACGCAGGAAATTTATACAATTTGTCAATTTGTCATTGTTTTTCTTGAAGATATTCAAGCGCTGAAGGCCCCATTGGATAAATATTCTCTCATTTTCATCCCCAGTTCACCCGTTTGCGCACCTCTGTTCAGGCGTGCCTTTGATGACCTTTGATAACAGAACATAAAGTAGATCCATATTTTGCTCAATATTTTTTCAGTAAATGAAAGAATTGCATCACTTGTACTATGTTTTGCTCAGAAACCATATTTTTAGATGATAAAAAATTTTCAGATGCAATGTATTAGTATATTTGAATGTGATGTAATTTTTCAAATAACTTACTAAAAGGGTGTGTAATTGAGATTATTGTCTATAGTTNATAAAGATTCTCTCATTTTCATCCCCAGTTCACTCGTTTGCACACCTCTGTTCGGGCGTGCCTTTGATGACCTTTGATAACAGAACATAAAGTATCTCCATATTTTGTTTAATATTTTTTCAGTAAATGAAAGAATTGCATCACTTGTACTATGTTTTGCTCAGAAACCATATTTTTAGATGATAAAAAATTTTCAGATGCAATGTATTAGTATATTTGAATGTGATGTAATTTTTCAAATAACTTACTAAAAGGGTGTGTAATTGAGATTATTGTCTATAGTTATTCAAGGGGTTTATATCTACCTTTTTCTGTGGAAATTCATTTTCAACTGTGCATTGGTTAAATGCAAATGCTAGATGGTCACCAATATATGAAAAATTTCTTAATAGTAAAGGTAAATGAGTGGAACCTGAAAATTTATTAACATCTAAATTTTGTACAATAATTATTCTAATTAAAAGTTACCTAATTCTATCTGATTTCAATGACTTAGTATCCATTTTTATAAGCAGATTTTGTATTATCAATATAAATTTCTGAAATGTCACTATTCAGCACTTTTGAATTTCCAATGAAACAGTTTAAAAACTTCCACATTTGTTTAGAAGAATTTAAGTATTGAAAAATTGACATTGTTTTAAAGCTGCATTTTAAGTGTGTAAGTCCTTAATTAATTTCTTTGATCTTTTATAATTAGTCCAATTTATTTCAGTCAGATTAGCTTTAGCTAGTTCAAAGAGTTTCTCGTTTATGTTTATGGGATTCTTAATTAGCTGATTATCAGTCATGCTTAAATTAAATCATCGTGATTTTTCACTACTCAGTGGGTTTTTAGTGGTGCTACTTTGTTTAGGGCTTGATTGATCTGTGCCACAATGTAATTTAACATGTGGCAACTGGAATTTAGAGTAATAATAAAGTTGATTTGAAAATTTTTAAGTAAATTTTCTATTACCTCATCTGAATAATTTTTAAAATCCCTAGAATAAATTTTTTAAATTTAGGAAGCTTAACTTAAATCTTACTAATATAAATACAGAGGGCATGATCACTGAAGGATTCAAGAATATAGATCTTATATATAGTTTCTAAATTGGATAAAAATAATCATTTAATGTTGTTTTTTGTGTGGGAGTTTGAGTGTTGATTTTTTCTAAATTATTAATAGCATATAATTCATTCAATGAATGTTTTTCATAAAAATTGAAAGATTTGATGTTAAAGTCCCCTAATATGTTTAGTGAGCAGTTATAGCTAGAAATATCTGAAATTTCATTGCATTTAAAATCTATATCGTCTACAAGAAAGTTCATATTTGGATTATAAGAAACATTAATTAATTCATTTTCTTAAGAATTTGTAGGTAATTAAATTTTGATCTACAATGACTCAAAAACAGAGTGATCTGATTCAAATTCTTTTTTACATATTGTATTTACAACTTTTGGTGCAATAAGCATAAAGCCATCACCTCTACTATCCCTATTTTTAACAAAAACATTAAAATTTTCAGGGTCTGGATTGTTTAACCAAGTTTATGAGATACAAAAAATTGAATTTGAGCTAAATTGAGTTGCAATTTTAAGAATTCAGACTTTTGTAGTTTAAATAATATATTTAAGATTATATTTATAGTGATTCTCCAAATTCTCAAGATTACATTCATCTAAAATTGGGCCAGGATAGTAATAAAAGGGAATTGAAGGACAGAGCAATCTGACCTTTGACCCCTGCCAGCTCATGGATATTGACAAGGGTTTTGCAATGCTATCTACAGGTGACGTCATGTAAATTGCATAGTCATTGTGTGTTGATTCATAAGCATGTACTTATTAGTTTCTATAGTGATTCATTGGTTTAATTATATTTACAGAGGCCAATTTAGTTTGTATGTTTACATCTATTTGTCACTAATATACTTGGGATTGATTGCTGGCTAATCAAATACTATGTACATAATTTAATTCTTTTTTTGAGACTCTTTACATCACATGCAAAGAGTTACATTTTGTTTTTCAAATATGCTGATATTTCATTGTAAAAATCCTTCCACTTAATTTGTTTTTTGCTAATAGAGTGAAAAGAGTCAAAGCAAATTTATTGCTTAAATGTGTGCAAAGTCTGTAAACTAACACATAACAAAAAATATTTACAAAACTATTTAAGTATGCATTATTAATTAAAGGGCAGTTTTAAAATAATTTGACCATGCATTGAGTTTATTATCTATGCCAGGTAATGTTTGCTTATTTAATAAAAATTGTTTTATTTTTTTCTTGAAGTTTTTATAGTTTTTCTCACACTTTATATCAATACTTAAAGCATTCAACAAGATTGAGCATTTAAAAGAAAATGAATCTTGTCAATTATTGCTACTAAAAAGTGTTTTACTTCTTTTATTGATTTTGATGTAATTATTAAGAAAACTTAGTGAACTTAATTCATGAATAAATTTTTGAATTATACATAAAGATTGATACTGAATAAAGTAACTCAGGACCAAGTTATCATATGATGATCTTAATTGCATTATGGATACATGTTTTTCAATATAATTAAGTGTTCTAATATACCAAATACAAAACAGAAAAATTATCCACCATACTTAAACAATGCAAGCATAGGAAATATAGACTTACATGATAAAGCCAATATCATTTTCTGAAGAATTTTATATGTTATGCTATTATTAGTATTTATACAAATACATGCTTTCTTTAATACACTATTATTAGATTTGTTTACACAATGGTCTTTTCTTTGCTTTTTGTTTTGGTTTATATGGATTTTCAAGGTTTTGCACATTTGTAGACTGTTACATATTTGCAGACTTTGCATGTTTCTCAGTTATATTTGGTTTATGACTGTATACATTATATGGATTTTCTGCTTCAATGTTTTGTAACAATAGGATATTCTTTGGCATGAAATTAATGTACAAAATCCTTATCCACTTATATTGTAGTTGGCATCAAAATGATGACAGATTTGTTATTCATCACAATGTAGTTGATGCCTGCTACACATTTGATTTTCCTATCTGTAAATATGGATTCTGGTCATCAAATTAGTCCAAATTCCATGTTGAGATTGCCCTCTAAATGTATAAATGCTTGTAAATAGTGTATTATTCACACACAAAAATAGAGGTGCATGATATTTAAAAGTCATATCACTAAGAAAATTACAAAATAATGTATTGGCAAATATAGTGAAAAACACATATAAAATCATTTAGCCATGGTATAATGTTTACTATGACTTAAAAAAATTTAATACATATTTGTTTAATATCATCCAAATGGCACAACAAAGGCAAAAATCAATATGTATAATTTAGTTTCAGTCAATTGTTAGTTAAGAGATATTTTACCATATGCAATTAAAACAAAACACTTATTATCATTTAAAAAATCAATTCATATAAATTTGTTTTAAACTGGAAGTTTA
>CABFPE010000022.1:2314766-2343661 GCA_900660155.1 Hofstenia miamia
ATTATATAATAAGAGATACGCTGCCAATAAGAGATACGCTGCCTAATGATCTAAAATTTGAATGATTTCTATGGCCTACACATGTAAATTAGGCAATTCAGGACCAAACTTCTACAATATCATGTATAATTGCATAGAAAATAAATTTAAGAGTAAGTTGGTAACTAATAATTCGTATTATTGCATCCACAATACTGTTAAAGATTTATAAATTATTAAATATTTATGCAGTTTAGGATAAATAATTTGCCCCTTCATTTTATTCAGTGCATGCGCCAATCTGTGCGAATAAAACAACATACTGTATATGCGAACAAATATAATCTTACCAGTGAACCTTCGATGCATTGAATGAATGACACATTCTTAAAATTCTAATTCCAAATAAATGCGTCACAAAGGATGTTTTGGCTTTAATATGGCTCCCAAACAGCCAAATTAGAACTATGCAAACAACAGCAGAAAATAATGGCTATCAAAAGACGTAAAATTTTGATTGACATCTGTTTTAGCTGAATTTACGCTCTTAAACAGCCGTTTTAGAGCTAATAATGTCAAGGAGCCTAAAATATGCGCAAAAGCAGCGTTAAATGTTACTTGGGGGATTTTCTTGCAACTACTTATTTGAAAGAAAGATTTCACAGTCAAAGGAAACCATATATTTCATATTGGTTACCTGTTAACAATAGTGTTCCTCAAGGAACTATTCTAGCTCCATTTCTATGTAAAAGACATGATCACGATAATCAATATAATAAATCAATGCACTTCGCAATTGAATATGTAGCGCTTGCAATAAATTGTCAACGTATTGCACCATGCATAGGTTGCTCATAAATGAAGGCAAAACAGAATTTTGTATTTTGAAAAGACTACGGTGTTTCAGTAATAACTTTTCTTCAATAATAAGGTTGCCATTGTATAAAACTTCAAGTATATATGAGTAACTTTTTGATTTTAAGCAAATTTTCGAAATTCACATTAATATAATAGTTCGAAAATTGGTTATAGGTATAAGAAATATCCTATGGGAGCAGTGCCTGTTTTAAACATTGGAGATCAGCTTTAAGATAAAAACTATTTGGGTATGTTAACTAGAAAATAAATTTAAGCTTACAACAAACGTTTTGGGTCTCACAGATTCAAGCTTTCATTTTTACATAGAATTATATGTTTGTGATTTTGTATTTATTTGAAATTATCCTTAACTGTTTCATTTTAGCGTCACTTCAAAATCAACAAATATTAATTAAGTTAAAACGCAATTAGGATCACGTGTATTCTTCTTCCAAAAATTGCATTGTCATTCCTTGAGTGTTTTTATTTAAAATTGTTTATTCACTTCTTATAAAAGGTATTTATTAACTTTCAAAAGAACATTCATCATTATCTATCATCAAAAAACATGGATTCCGACAAAGAAGGATTGTATATGATTTCCATTGATATCTAAACAAAATATTAAAATATAAGAACTTTAATTTATAAAATTAATTAACAAAATTTGATTGTTATACACCCATTTCAGCAATAACTACCCTTAAATGCTTTTTTATGTAGATACACTAATAAGAACACTTTGAGGGCTGCCACACGTGAAAAGTCAGTGGTCGCAACAAGATAGTACATAACAGCACAATGCAATTGTACCACACACCATGACTAAGAGCATTTTTTGACAAAATAAAAAGGAAGCACACCTCATTTCCATTGCACATTAGATTTTAAAAGATTATTATTTCATGCAATTAAAGCATTCAACAATCTGTACAACCATCAAAATTTTGAAAATTCCTTCGCAGTTTATGATTAATCTATGCACAAATTTAAAACTATGTAGATAGTCATTATTGTTTTCATTGAAAACAATTGTAAAAGTGAAGCTATAAAAATGACTGGTTGTTTCGTAGGCTTGAGTTGGATGTAATTTTTAAGTCCCCGTCAACAAAAGTTTTTTAAAACTCTACACCACAGGAATGAAAAATAGCAATTGTTTGACAAAACTGTTCAAATTTCAATGCAAAGCATTTGTAGACACAGAGAATTTTTGGAATATTTTAAGATGTACTAATATATATAAAATTACAATAACATTTTGCAAATTAATCACTATTTTTACCAAAGTCATACCATTGAAAGCCATTTTAAAAGTTTGTCATTTGATAGTTTTTCAGAATTCTTTGGGCTAGTTACAAAATTCTGGCCCTAAGAATCTCACAAGGTGAAATTTCATTACACCCCACCCCACTTTTTCACATAGATGACAATTTCTCAGGCGGCCTATGCCCGGTAGTCCCTCTCTATGGCGATGCCACTCGTGACCTATGATGAAATTAATAAATATTGGTTGCTATATTATTAATATAGTTAAAATTACAATATATTTGTCTCTAAGTTTTATATATCTTTAATGTTTCCTTTACATTTTCGTATTCTTTAGTAATTTCCTCTTTTGCTTGATCTGGAAATTTAGTGGTAAACGTCATTAGTTCTTTTAAGAAATTTTTGATATTTTTCTTTTTGGTATTACTCCATTTTTTCACCCCACGCATATCACTATAAATTTTTTCTATATGCTCAAAAACGTGTATTTTGAACAAATCTATTAGTGCTTCATTGTTATTCTGATCATCATTTATGTATCTTGGACATAATTGTATAATTTTTGTCTTGATTTTGTCAAATTGAGATGATAAATAGTCATTAAAATATAGGAAACCATCAAATTCATATCCACAAATTTCCACATTTGAAGATTCATGGAGTGAACTATTAATTTTTAAGTACTCTACCTTATGTCTTCCAATTTGTTTCCCAAAATGAATAAACTTAACAGATATTTCACTAAAGTTAACATTGTGTAATTCAAACCAACAAAAAATTTCATCCAATGCTTCTTCGGCCCTTGATTTCAACGCATCGAATTCTTTATCCTCCTTCTCATTATCTATGAGAACAACCAAATTTTTTTCAAAAATAAATGTATTTCCATAACTTTTTACATGGTCAAATGCATCGTTTAGAACAATTTGTTCTAGCACTTCTCCAAGCCTAGTTCTTGCTCTAATTGAAGAGATTTCAGATATTTCTACACATGGAAAATTCCTGAAATAGTATCTGCCATCTGTGAGAAAGCTCTCTACAATAGACAAAATATTTTCATTATCTGAATTCATTGACTTAAGTAGATTCATAATTGATGTCTTTGAAAACTTTTTTACTATTGTTGATAGATCAAATGATAACATCAATGACGTTTTGCTTTGTTGCCACGAATTTTGTACATGAGATACAATTTTTTTCAAAACATGTTGACTTTTATAGTGATTACTGAAATCACTAAATTTCATTTTGCTTAAAATTAGTTCTTCCAAAATTATCTTAAAATCAGATATGAAAAGCTGCTGGTTAAAGCTGTTAATTGAATGACAGTCTTTTGTTTCAGGTATTTCGTACACAATAAAAGATTTTTTTAAAATATCTGGGAAGTAACCTTTGCTAAAACAATTGAAAAAGCACTTTTCAGACCAATTGAAAAGGTCTTTATCAGGAATAATGAGTTCCAATTCCCTCCCTCTGCTTGCATTTGAAAGACTTAAAACGTATTTTAGTTTTTCTTTATTAAGACTTTTCTGGGGTTCTGTGAAGTCTGGAAAAACATCGATTTGTGAAAGACATTGTTTGATTATAGAAATTTTTGTTGAGTTACTGTAATGAATTGTCGGTATTTCCTTTAGTTTGTTGTAAAATTCATCAATTTCACCGTGTATGCTTTTACTGCAATTCAATTGGTTCAATTTCTGATAAATGGTCTCTTCTATAGATCTGAAAGAATGTATAGCTATCGTAACAGTGGAGGAACTAAAAGAATTTAATTTTTTGATAAATTGTTCCAATCCAGGTACATCTTTTAGTACTAAAACCAAAACATTTTTCCTTAAGGCAAATGCTTTGCCAAATTTCCCGAAATAGTCTAGTAGATATCTTAATACAAGTTCCGGAAGCACAGTGTTTTCATTTGAATTGTTAGGCATTTCTACCCATGGGTATGTACTAGAAAATGATTTATGTCTGCTGCAATAGTCATTCAGAACAGCCTTGCACCATTGGTCATTCTTACTATTATCTTCAATTATGTTATGTAGTGCTGATGAGACTTCTAAACAAGATACATTTAAGCCAATAATTAACAATGGAGAACTTAAAATTTTGATGGTTTTATCAACTGCCTTTTGAAATTCTGCGAATGTGTTATATATGTTGTTGGTTTTATGCAGATTTAGGTTTCTTATTATTAACATTTCAAAAACCTTACCAATTGTGGCTGTTAGAGAATCAAATTTCAAATTTTGGTTTTCCACAATTTGTGCAGTCGGTGCTAAATTTACAAAGCTTGTATTAAGGACATCGGGGAAAAATCCATGACAAATGCATATTTTCAAAATCCTAAAGCAAGTGTTAAATATTCCTTCATCTTTCCCATAACTGAGGAATCTCAGTAAGTCATTTTGAGAACTTCCAGAAATTTCTTGATTTATACAAATGTCCAAGCATTCCTTGAAATCCTGCACAGTGAATATTACATTCCTAAACCACTTCGCATGACAATAACAGTCAAATTGAGCTTTGATTTGCATAAATAACTGTTTTAAATAAAATTTTAACAAAAACTCAGAATTTTTTTCCAAAATGAATGATGTCATATGTTGAATATCAATATTGGTCATGCTTTTAAATTCTATCTGAATTCGTATAAATTTATGCCACAGATCCATGAAGTTCCCAAGTAATTTTATGAGGGCTATCGTGGTTTATAAGACTTAAATCAATGAAGCTGGATCCCATAGGACCAACGAATGTATGCCCTTCGATTGGAAGATTCAGCATGTACATGTTATTGGAAATTATGAAATCAACCAATTTTTTTCCCCGATTATCTATCTTGACTCCACCAAAAGCATAGTGGTGTGCATTGAAATCGCCACATATTAGGTAATTACATTCTAATGAACTTGTGTATTCCTTAAGATCTCGAAAGAATTTCTTTTCATTTTTTGCGTGTATGTCATGTTTTACATATACACTAAGAAAACCCATCTCACCAAATTTTGTTCTTAGCTTTACTATCGATATCCAATATTCTGAACTGTTTGATCCAATTTTTACTTGAGAAGTATGTGCGACGAGTGTTTTTGGAACTAGTATTGCAGTGCGTTCCGAGTTATCATAATATGTGTGATATTCTTGCAATTCACAACCGCCTTTTGGAGGATCTTGAATGAGAAAGATATTGTTTTCTTCTGATAGCAATTCTTTGAATCCATTTTTATAAAAATTCCATTGTTTGTCGATATTCACTTGAATTACATTAACAAAATTTATCGACGCCATTTTTGTAGGCATGCAAATGTTATTACTCTTTTGCGGATACAACGTTTCTATAGTAACATTTTCAATTCGACATTCGCTGCCAGCATTTAAATGAGTTTATAAAGCAACAGATTTTCCCTATTTTAAATTAGAAATTGACAATCTGGATTTCTGTATATATATATAAATGTGTTAATTATCTGTACGTTATTAAGAATAATTTTTCTCTTTTACTAAGAAAATGTCGAGTGGAACTGAAAAGGTTGTAATGAATATATGGACCTATGTATATATATATATATATATATATATATATATATACACAAGAAAATAGATTTCACTTTAAAACAACATAAGTATTAATTAACAGATTAACAAATAACTTATATGAATATGCAGGTCTATAGGTAACTACCACCGCAGTTAGTAATTTCACGAATGTCAAACCGCAGTCGTTGAAGTTTATTAGTTAGCAAACTCCGTCGAATACTAGTCAAGTAATCGTCAAGAAATTGATTGACATCATTTTTGTTTTCAAAATATGAATTATTTATATTTCTAAAAACAAAGCAGTCCATCAAATTCATATCTAGATTTTACGGCGTCTGTTTGATCCAAGGTATTCAGCGGCGCTATAAGAATTTATTATTATTATTATTATTATTATTATTATTATTAATATTATTATTATTATTATTATTATTATTATCACATTACGATCTTTACAAACAAAAAATGTTGCTCAAAAGCGAATAAAGCACTATCAAAAACTATAATATTATTCCCTGAAAAGATGAGTCTTCAAATTCTTTTTGAAGTTGTTCAGGTTAGAAATCGATTTAAGGTTCTCTGGTAATTTGTTCCACAATGATGGACCGCTTACTGCGAAACTTCGAGAAAATTGCTGAGACGAGCAGCGAGGTATCTGGAAAAGTTGTTTAGCAGATGAATGAGTACGACCCAAACGGGAAGTCATATTTAAATCGACGGTTTCTCGCAAATACGTTGGGACTAGGGGAGAATACATGATTTTGTGCATGAAAAGCAATATTTTGAAAGATATCCTCTTGGTGACTGGTAACCAGTGTAAGTCGTGAAGAAGTTATATATGTGATGAACGCGGAATGCCGTATAACAGACGTGCGGAGTAATTTTGTATCTTCTGCAGTTTGTTAATTTGGTAAAATTGCATTACAGGAATCCAAACGCGATAGAATTAGGGAGTTTATTAGCAACTTTACTGTGAAATTGTTGAGAAAGCGGTGATTGCGTTTGATTGATCGCATTATGGACAAACATTTTGACGAGATCTGGTCGACGTGATTCTTCATTGACAGGCTTGAGTCAAATATTACACCAAGCGATTTTAGGTCGTCGGATATGACAGTTTTCTTTCCATTAAGTAGGAGTTCTGAAGGTATTTGAATTCGTCGTTTGCGACTGCTAATCACAACACACTCAGTTTTGGCTAAGTTAATTTTAAGTCGCATTGAAACACAAAACTTTCCAATAGCCACTATAACATCATTGAAGTTAAATTGTGTTCTTAAAAGAAGCTTTGAACTACGATGTTACCATGGAGCGTTTCAAGTAGTGCCCGACCCATAATCATTCTTGATTGTTTGTCAGCATCACTTAGATTGTGTAGAGCCCATTTTGCCTTGACAGAGATATTTCCAATTTTTTTTAAAATGCCTCTCACTGATCTGTCTTCTAGGCCAGTTTATAATTCTACATTATTTAGACTTCTAGCTATAAATCACCTATATTTCGGTAAATGAAAAAAAGTATTTTTTTAAATAGTAAGGTTTTATTCAGAGGAGAATTCAAAAAATTATGAGACGAATGATTCCTCCTCTCCTAAAGAGCTAGGTTATACATAGAACTCATTAGTATTCGAAAAGCCAGTGACAATTAAAACAATTAAAGTCCCCGATTTTTAATGTCATAAATTCTCGTAGATATGTCTTAATATCGATTTCTTTTCTATGTCTAGCTAAATTAAGTTACAATCAAGCCAGCCAAGCGCACATCACTTGTAAAGTTCACATCTTCAAATGAGTCAAAACAAGCTTCAGAACAAAAATGACCTTCTCACAAATGGCAGTATAAAACCAAAATCATTGCGTTAAGGACAACAGCAAAAATGATTAACTCTAGAACGAGTGAATAGGTCAATTGACATAAATTGATTATATCCTTTCAAATTATATTTAAGGTATTTGCTGGATTTTTCTAATATTTATATACTTT
Organism: Hofstenia miamia; assembly: GCA_900660155.1. Lineage (NCBI taxonomy): Eukaryota > Metazoa > Xenacoelomorpha > Acoela > Hofsteniidae > Hofstenia > Hofstenia miamia. The sequence continues at coordinate 2,322,390 of CABFPE010000022.1, forward strand.
TATTATACTTACAGGATAATGTAATTGTCTAAAAGATTTGTATACATTGAAAGACTGAATGGGTAAATTGAGGAACATTTTACGTGGAAAATAATTACCTTCACTCATCAATATGTTGAAAATTTATTATTTATATATGTAAAAAATATCATAAAAATAAAATTACTAAATATGGCAATTTTTATTGCATCACAGCCATTACATGTACAGTTCTCTGTATGAACATTGCACTAGCAGTGTTCCTATAACGACGGTTCCTTTAAAGTCCTTTTAGAATATGTGCTGAAAGGTTTTATTTCATTTTAGTTTGGTGGCTACGGCCTTGTATATATATTCTTGTTTCAATTATATTCAAATTTTGTACGAATCAATAAAATAATGGAAACTAAAAAATTGATTAAATTAAATAATAGTTTCCTATATTTTCATGAATTCATGCTGAATTATGTACATGATTTCAATGTTCAATGCAAAATATTGCCGCCACAGTCATTTGTAAGACCAAATTTATTTGATATTTGATTTATTTGAATTCCTACTATGTCATGTAAAATACAAACGAGCGACAATTCATAATGTTTAAAATATAATAACTCATTTACGCCAAATATTCTAAAACCGACATTTCCCTTTAAAAATGCATACAGTAATATTTTGATTGAGGGACCCCATTAGAATAACAGCTAAGGCAAAAGATTGTATTAATTTTGTAGCTAAAACGTGTGTCTATCTACCCAAAACATGACATTTTGAAATTTAAAAATTTGCAACAACAGTATTAGGCCAAACATTCAAAAAACCAGTATTTCCTTTTTAAAAAGTATAGAAATATTTTGATTCATGGACCCCATTAGAATAACAGCTAGAGCGAAATTTTTTGTATTCTTGTCGAAGCTAAGACTTATATCTACCTGCACAACAAATTATATTTCAGAAATATAAAACATATCTACCACTACAATGAAATATATACAAATTACAGTTAAAAAAATGGAGTTAAAATGCTGAGCGATGTTGAGAGATGACGTCAGATGACGTCATATTTCTAACTATTAAATTTCTTCATACGTAACACGCTATTAATGCATAAATAATGAGGGGTTTTGACATGGCATAGCCAAACTATAAATAATTTTAGAGTGTATGTGTGTAGTTTAAAACTGGACTTATGACATATCCTTCATTCAGATTGCTTTATTACTTAGTTGCGGAAGTAACACATGTCACATGTGTAGAAAACAATCCTCGCATTCAATTACATACGTTTGACAAAGTGCGTAGACTGCAAACGAATGAAGCTACTTGTGAAGAGGATATAGAAAAACTACATAATTCAATGCTTAATTGAAGTTTAGTATTCTTAACATGAGAAATTTTAGTTTTTATGTCAAAATAGTAAAAAATTAAAAATTTAAGAAGAAAAAAACTGCTAGAAGGACTAGTATATTTAAATAATCATGTATGTATATGTATTGTTAAAAAACTTGTTATGTACACTAGTACTAGTATGTTTGCTGAATAATACTTAGTGGTATTAAATTTCTTTAATTGTTTTTATTACCCAGGAATTGTTTTATATTTTACCAAACCTATAATGTATATATTCAAGGAGTTTTTTTTTGCAATACATATATATGCAAGTTTCGTTAAACATCTAATAAAAGTCTTAGAAATGCGCGTTTTGCAAATTTTTTCCACTCATTGTTAAACATAAGCGACTTCATTTGTGTGAAATAAACTTTTTTAAAGTTGATGTACTAACTTGAGAGAACAAAAAAGTTACTTGTACATATATTTCATTTATAAGTTTTGTGTTAAAGTTTTTATCACATTTGTTGTTTTCATAATAAAAAATGTGTCTCTGTACAGTGTGTAATTAGATTCATACATGAAATTTCAATTATAAACATTTTGTTACAGTATTTACTGTGCTTATTGATTTTTATTTTATTTAATTGTGTAGTCTTTTCAAATACATAATATCATTTGTTGAATGCCCTTAAGTATGTATTTATGTGCGATATTAAATAAAAGCACATAAAATTTAATTATATATTCGTTCTGAAAGTTTATACAAATTCTTTCATGAAATTCTCAATTTTTTCAATGCCTCTGACAAATGAAGTTGTAACGGTTGAATTTATTCAACACTGTAAGCTATTTTTACAACTTAATACTAACTTTCCCTGTATTTCATTTGATTACGAACTATTATAAAATTCCATGATGTTTGTACATGTTTAATATCTTTTCTAACAAAAATGTATATTAGAGTTGTTGAAAATCAATATTTTTTGAGGGGGAATTATTTCTAATCACAGATCAATCTGAAAGCATCGTGGAGAAAATAAATCCAAAAAACAACAAAACTTAAAACATAAAATCTAAAGTCGATTTCTTCTTTCTCATATTTTGATTATTTACTCTTTTTGGAATATTATTTCTATATCTATACGTTTGGAAACGTGAAGTGGGAGGGTATACAAAGTCAAGATGCTATACAAAGCCCCATAGCAAAAGGAAAAGTGTCAGATGTATTAGCATCCGTAGCAATACATGGAACTCTGGATCTAAATCTAGAAACAATATGCTCTCAAATAGTGGAGAAATGTTTGTAAATCCGAAATACATTAGCATTCTCTTTAATGATATGCCTTAGAAACTCTACCAAGGTTAGATTTAATTTCAAAAATTCTCAATCTCTTTATGATCTTAAAACATTTGTTAGGGAAATTAGGTTAAGTTCATACTTGCATATTGCGAGATATATATTTTATACTTGACTACAATGAGAAAACCACCTAGAAGAAGTAATTATTTCATTTTATCACTTTCCGATTATCGTAATAATTTTCATTATATACTTGAACAACGGGATATAGATAAAAATTATGCAATGTTGTTTGTGAAAGGCCAAATTTGTACACATGAATATACAGTTGGCACAATGTAATTTCACATCGCTGAAAGATTTCAAAATTTGCGCTGAGTTTTCTCTAAAAATAAATCTTTAGCATTTCAAATGTTTTGATTATCTTAAAAAAGGTATTAACGCTTTTCTGCAATATTATTTTTTTAAAAAAGTTATCAATTTTATTTTTTGACAAAATTGTTGGCGGTGTGTCATCTGATTTTAAAATGAGATGAATTATATACTTCATCGTAAATAAAAACGTTTTTTATTGTAAATTTCTGACATAATTTGGCTAAATTGCTATCATTTATATATTTCATTATAAATAAAATCGTTTTCTGGTGTAAATTTTTGACATCATTTGTTTAAATTGCAAACATGTATATATTTTATCATAAATAAAAACTTTTTTTCCCCAATTTTTAACATCGTTATTTGAAATTGTAATCATGTATATTACCATGTTTAAATACAGAAAAATGTGAAACACAAACTTGGTTTACTTTGTTACACATAGTTGACAATATAAGCATAAACACTTGATTTTAATAGGTGGAGAATTATGATTACCATAATTGACATTTTTGACAGCATTCATCTTAGAACCCTTTTTACATTTGTATGCTTTACCAAATGCATTGCTGTTTGATAAGCTACTTTGGATTCTAAGAAACATGTTTGCTGAAAACCTGGTGGGCTTGTGGTTAATTATGGTCTCTTTATAATCATAGGAACAGAATGTTTGTGAGAAACCAAGATAATGGAGAGTTTCTTTGTTGTTCTTTACATTTTCTGAAGATTAGTCAATTTTTGCGAATGGGTTTCATTGAAGTATTCTGGAAAATTCTCTAATATTATTTTTGTTGCTTCCCAGGAAACCAATAACCTATCCTTTCCTTTGTTATCAACTAGTAAACCAGCTTCTCTGAAACCATGTCCCATTTCATACGCAATAGCAAAACCAATTCCACCAAATTTTAAGGAAACCGATCTTGTTGCATCGTAATAAGGTGTAAATAATTGTTCAGGTAAAATATACATAGAATTAAATAAAATGTTATGCCGAATTTTATGTTCATAAAAATGGTCAGATGAGTGCAATAATTTGAAATGGTCAAGTTTATTAACTTTATTTAGTTCAATGTTGTTATTGAAGAATAAACTAGAACTCAAGGTAACATTTTCCAACAGTTTTTCGAAGTGGGATTCATTTCCAAAATGCTCTGGAATACTGCTAGCATATTTTAGGTCTTTAAGTTTTTCTAATATTAACTTACTGTCTTCAACATCAAACCAAGTCGATTGTTCTATCTTCTCTTTAAAAGTTTCTTTTTTGATTTTGACAATGCTTTTAATTTCTCTTTGTTTAGTTTTCAATGTATTGAAATCATAATGATTTATATAGTCAACAGCCAGAACATAACCTAGTCTGGAATTTTTCTTAATATTTTCTAAACAGGATACCCAATGTAATTCGGAACGTTCACCATACATTGCAAAATTGAATTGCAAACAAAAATTTCTAATTTCACTTGTTGACCATTCCATTGTTTGGAAAATTCCTTGCCAATATGATGAATTGAAAAAAATTCCAAATTTATTTCAAATACACGAATAATTTTTAAGACAAATTTTCACCATAACAGAGAATCATATTTATCTATAGATTTATGGAAATTTCAGAATTCCAAATTTGGTTTATTGGAAATTTTATGAAAGTTTGAAAAAACAGTTTCTGATTTTGAAGACAAAATATGTTGCTTGGGGCTAAAGTTCTATCGCAAATATATAATGATAAACAGACTTGTAAACGAGACGACATTTCCAAGCTAGGCTCGGTTCGTTTAAATTTTGTGTAAATTCGGCTCGGCTCGCCACATAAAATCTTTGATTGAGGCTCGTTCTAGCTTGGTATTTTTTTAAAAATATTGTGCTCAAAAAATTTTTTACATAGCTCTTCCTATTATTTAATAAACATTTCAAAAATACGGTTATAGAAAGGACATACTGACTGCAAACAAATATGAAAAATCCCCATAATCAAATTAACAAGCAGAACTATAAACTTGCTTTGCCTAAAATAGGCTCGTTTTGGACTCGTTGTATATCAAATACTGTGCTAAAGCTAGGCTCTTTTACAAGTCTGTTGATAAATACTGTACAAGTTGAAGAAACTAGTAGCTACTTAAGCCTCTCAGAAATATTTAGCATTCTACGCTTGTTTCAATGCTGATATACGACAGAAATTTAGCATAAGAAAGTACTTTTGTTATTTATATGATGCAATTGAAAACATTCTTCTTAAAAGTAAGAATAGAGGTACATCCCAATTCCATGTATGATTGCAAAAGTAAATTGAACTCCCCAATAATAATAATAATAATGATTTTCGTAAAATAAATCAGTACATAACGCTACTCAACGAAGAATTCGATAAACACTCCAATTTGAAATTTCTAAATTCAAAGTGAAAATTATTGTAGAGAGCAGCAGAAGAATGTAAAATGATTTACATTTAAAAACAAGTGAATTTGTTTGTTTCAGTTTTACGTGAATTTGGTCTTAAGATTCCGCTTTTAAGCAATATTGTAAAATTATGTAATGTTATACCTTCAATCATAAATGTCAGCCTAATTCATTTTTCAGATGCAGAAATAGTTACCGTATTTGTTTTGAACAATCTTTTTGAGTTATTTATAAGCAAATTTGTATGCATATCATAACATCTTTAGTTTGACATCCATGTTCCAGGTCAGAGAAATGCAATGGAAATTTCGTATATTGTCAATTGATCTATTAGTTTTTGTAAATATATAAAATTTTGAATTCAATTTCGAGTAAAGGCTAAATAAACGTTTCAAATGCATGCACCAATGAAATTAAGTGAAATTATTGAATTAGAATTGAACATGCACGGAGGTTGAGCTGATTTTTTAATTATGCATGACGGCTTATCAAATGTAGGAGAATATATAATTTTAAAAATGGGGAGAAATATTTTCATAACAGAAGAGTTTAATTTAATACAAACATACTCAACGAACTCACGGTTGTCAGTTTTTCTTAAGCATGCCTGAGAAGGAAGTACTGAAATCAAAGTTTGAAAGTCTCTCATGTAACGCTTTCCCAAGGATTTTTTGGTCAGAAACGTTCTTGAACAAATTTTTTTGGTCATTAATTACCATTGGCTGTTCTTTAGGACTAACGTATTCTGTATATAACACAGTTGCGGAGTTCTTTCGGTATGATCTATCCGCCAGCATGACTGAAACACCAGAATATTACAGGAGCCAATTACCAGATATTGCGATGTGTAATCTAAAACGACTTCATTTGAATAATGCGTCCGTCGCCGATGACTACAATGAAATTGGGAGAGACATTCGACGCTTCATCTTAAATTTAGCCATTAACAAAGGAGAGATCACGGTCAATCTTTCCCAAGATGCTATGGAATACATAAGGAACGATCCTGGTTTAATTAACATGATAGATGGTACTGAAATGAGGTACTTAATGCCGTTTTCTTATAATGATTATCAAGAATTTCAAATGCCGAAGAAATTATTCATTTTAAGATGTTTAATTAATGGAGTTCCATGTAAAGATGAATGGATAAAACCCCTTCCAACGAAGAGATTTGGAATGTGCTACTTGTTAAAGAACTTTCAGAATGAACTTGTTAATAATAAGCAGGGAAGTGAAAGTGGAATAAAACTATTATTTTACGTAGACTCTTCTAAATCAATGTCTTTGCTAAAGGCACTAAGTGGAGTAAGAATTACTCCAATGTATCCTGGATTCCCTTTAGACCCTGATCATTCGGGCATTGAAAGTCCCACTAATAGAAAAATGATAGTATCTCTTCTTCCAAAAAAGTCCAAACTTGTTCCAAATCCCAAATACAAATGCAAACATGATAGAATTGAAATTTACAAAGTGCTACCCTATCAAAACGACAGTATGCTACCATTTATTGAAAAGAAAGATAACGTATCCAGTATAGCCTATTCTTTTCAATGGTGCTTACAACACTGTCAACATAAAGTAAGTATCGATTATTGCAGATGTCCCGCAGTAATATACTTAGACCACAGGGAATGCCCAAATATCGAAGATCCAGTAGTTCATCAATGCTTAGCAAATATTCATAATTCAAACTTTTCTTCACCTGAAGGTATTGCTCTGGAGGCATGCAGATCTCGTTGTTCAGTTGCATGCATAAAGGCTAATTATGAAACTAAAGTTGCATATTCAAACTTCCCAACTTTAGAATTTATTCCCTATCTAATTGCAAATATCTTCGGCAATGAGGATATCGAGGAAGATATCTTATCAACAATATACTCATATTTTCCAACTGAAATTAAGAATCTGTCAGAATCTCTTCAGAATCTATATATCGAGAATGCATTTTCGAAATTCCAAAATCAGTTAGTTTATGTTCACTTGTATCTAGAAAACATACTGGTAACAGAGGTGCACATGTCTTCGAAAATGTCTTTCTGGGCTCTTATCAGTGATACAGGAGGAACTGCTGGGCTGTTTATGGGCATGAGTCTGGTGACGATGATTGAAATTTGTGAGTTGGTCATTTTTTTGATAAAAACTTTGTTCACATGGAAGTTTCAATCTTAACTTCATTGTTTGCTTTTTTCATGACTTGATGAGGCTGCATCATAAAGGAAACCATAAAAATGCTTGAAATCTTTTCTATGCATGCTAACTTCAATGTTACATAATGCTTTTGACTGGTAATAAATTAAAACATTCTTTGTGTGAATATTCGTATTTTTTTCAAAAATTTACTTAGAGATGTAGTAAAACAATTAAAAAATGCATACTTGAAATATAGGTTTTTCACAAATATTTGAAGATATTGACATGTAGGGACACTCTGAAAAGGATGGCAATTATTTTCCATTTTTACTTTCACCATTCCCATTAATGGATTTTCAGAAATATTTTTTCATTAAATGTAACTTCATTTTTTAGAAGTCCTGTATCCACGTATTTTCAACATAAAGACATATTGTCAATTGGCTTAATATGAATTTCTTTGGATTGGCAAATTCACTTATTGATTTCATTTAAAAGAGCTATTGTTAAAGTTTTGAAGTAATTTAAATTATTATTATTAAAGAAGCATTTGTTTATGTGTAAATTTTTCATGACAAAGAAATTGAACTCTAACTTTTTTCATGAATTCTACAAATCTTCATATAGTAAATGGTGAAGAAACAAAAAAATTGAATGCTTGGATTTTGAATTTTCTTTATTAATATTATTTGCAAACTCCTCATAGAAATGTCTTAAATAACTTCAAAAGAATATCATTCTATTTCAGTTATATTTTATTTTGATATTAACATTACATGATTTCAAGTAAGACTTCAATTTCTTGAAGACGTTTTTTATACATTATGCCTTTTAAATTTTCGGACTAATTTATTCATATTATTGTCAAATGTATGCAACCATAGCTTTTTACTCAATGTTTTTAGAAGGTGCATTGCATTTTTCTATATTGAAGAGATGTTCTTAAATTAGTTCTCTATGTAGAAAAAGTAATATTAAATATTTACATGTCAATAAGTTCTGTATCAATCGATATAATAAATAAAAACAAGTTCTAACACAAATAGTGAATCGTTCAAAATTTTCTCTTTTCTTTATATTTCTATGTTTAAATTATTTATTAATCGTTCGCGAATACATCTTAAGATAAAATAATTTTTCAAAATGCAATAAATGTATGTGGAATATGTACACATATGATTAACAAATGGTTTTTTCAAATTTAATCAATGTTAATGTTTTTATTTGGAATTTTTTCAGATAAAATTGCTACTGCAAGTAAACGATGTGGATATAGAATCAAAACATGAAATCTATGAGCCATGTGTTAGTTTTGATTTAACATAAAGATATTCGATAATTGAATACATGTTATGAATTTTCGTAGCTTAAGACTTGCATTTAGCTTAAAAATTTTGAGCATGCTTTTTGCTTGTGTACTTTAATCACGGCCTGGCGATTTATAGTACAAAAAACGAAAAGTAGCAATAAGTACTCTTGCAAGTCGGGAATTAGTGTAAGTTTTTGTCCAGATATGCAATACAAAGAATATTAAAAATTACCATCAAATTTGTGTAGTTACAACCATTGCATTTGCTTGGCAACAAAAATAAAGTCCATCAAACAATTAAAGGTCCTCACAAGCAAAAAAGTAAGTTAAATTTCAAAAAATATTTCATCTGAAAGTGGAAGGGTTAGAGCCACATTTTTGCTTGTCTATCTATATTCACTGATTTTTATGAGGTCAAATGATAAATTTTGATATGCAGGAAGATGATTGTTTATTGTTAATGGCCTCGTTATATTTGAAGGTGGTTTTTGCAATTTTCAAGGAAGCAAATCGCTCCAAAATGTGCATAGATATGTACAATAGCTAATTCTTTAGTTTGGTTACTTAAATTGATTTGTTGCATCAAATCTTGGTCTGTGGCGAAGTGTGTTTGCGGCCTCATTTTTGTTAATTTTACTGCAAATCACCAGGCCGTGATTACAGTAGGCCTTGGTGCAAACCTATTTCGTTGATGCTAATTAAAACTTCACAATTTCTTGCGACTTTCGAAATTAACAAATTTATTAAAAATATGTTTTAACCAATGTGGAAGCGCAATTTACATGTACATTAAGCAATATTTTCGAATACCTTGGTAGATATAGATACCAGAACTTATAATATAATTTTATAATACAGAGTGCTCGACCTCTCGACCTTGAATATTTTGAACACAGTTAAAAATATAAAAATAGAAGGGCAAAAATCAATTTTTTGCCCTAACCCAGACCAGTGGCGTACGCAAGGGGGGCATGGTGGAATGTCCCCCGGCAGGTTTCCAAATTTGATTTTGACTGTATAAATAAAAAAAATTTTCGTAAAAAATTGAAAAATTTAAAATCTAGGATCGTGAAATGCATTTTTAGGGTCTATTTTCTCAATATTTTCAAAAAATTTCGCCGGGCTTCACCCCGCAATGGGTAATGATGACGATCTCCCCCCGTCAGAAAATCCTGCGTACGCCCCTGAAACAGGCCCTATGGCTTCGATTGCACAAAAGTTCTTTCTGGACTAGTTATTCATTGCGCACATATGTTTGCACAATTTAAGTCAATTCCGCCCAAAGTTTTTGCTGAAAAAATTAAGATTACAAAGTTACGTTAAAGTTTTATAGACTTATGCATTAAACATAACAATAAACCAAGGATGTTCAGAAAACTTGAAACTTCAAGTTTTAATAGACAGAGTAAGTACTTCAAAGTCAGCTCCATTGTTCATATGACACACAAGCCAATAATCCAATTCTTGCAAAAAAACGTCCCAGGATTGTATTGTTGATGTTCGCAACAGCTTCTGTTACTAGTACCTTCAGCTAATGTCTTTTGGAATGGAGCATCAAAAAGCAGTTCTTTCACAGCCTCCACAGGAAAAAATTGAAGGGTGTGAGATCTGAAGATATGAGAGAGTAGAACATTAGAGGGTTGCATATGAAAATACCAATTTTCGCCATTCGATTCAAAAACACAAACACCCACAATTCTAGAAAATGTTAAAAACCTTGAATTTACTTAAAAAAATATAAATTTAAAAAAATATTACCAAATTTCCTAAAAAACCAAAATGTGTGTGAATCTTACAGATCATGAATACTCCTGTAAGGTAGTGAGAGACTTGTTGAGTCTGCCCTAAATAGAGAAAATTGGAGATAATATTATATTTATAATAATCAGCAGAAATTCTGTGAGAACAAAATGGGAGAGGAAATAAAAAATTAATGGTCATTGCAGTCGTCCTCAGATCCAATGCACATATATGATCACATCTTAGTGAAATATACCAATTGTTTTAATATTTTGTACAAAGCTTGTATAAGCAAGTTTTCAAAGTTTAATATGCAAAAATCATAGTCTAGCATTTTAAAATTTATCTAACATCGAAAACTGTAATTGAAAACAAAGGAAATTTTAAATGTAAATATGAACTCTTATTTTTTCTCTTTAATTTTTTCAAATGCTAATATTGATGCTGGTTATATACATCTTAAAAAATGTCAATCAATACTTTTCTTAGCGTGCAGTGATAAACCTGATTTGTGCAGTGATTAATTGCGTATAGCTAAAGAGCAAGGTGCTTTGGCGACGTAAAATCAATAAATTAGCAGTAGGCTAGTTAACTGACCAAAATATACATAATTTAACCATTATAAATTATGGTCCTTAGTTTTTTAGCCCTTATTGTGTTTCAAACGACATTTGTTGATTCCAGTTGGGCTCCTGTCAATCATTGTTAGGTGTTTGCATTAGGAATGAACGGTTATTGTAAAGAGGAGTTTTTTCAATGTTTTGCAATTTAAGCCTACATTTAAATGATTCCGATGAAAAAATCCTCTCTTTAAATATTTGATTAACCTGGCATATTTAGTGTTTTTCAATGAGGAGCTTTTTTGAAGCCCGTAGTTCGTCATCTGTATGAGTTTTACTCCACATATAAATTATATAGAATATTGAATAGATAGGAACATATATACATTTAAATAAATAATATTTATTGAAAATGATTTAGTTTTGAAGGATAAACTGTTTTCATTGACTTTCTCAATTTATTTTGCATAGATTTAGGTGCAGGAGGAATATCAAGGAAGATCTTATGCAGAATGTGGTCTTCATTATTTGTTTTCAGAAAAAGAACATAAAGGAGCTTATGACGTCTTGGACAGTGTTAAATTCTACTCTAATCATAGCCTCTGCATTAATTTGTATTCATTTAATCATCGCATTTAGTTTCATTTTTAGAACTAATCTTCATTGGTCTGCTGGTTTTTTACACAGTTTAAATTGCTTTCAAAAGATTGAGTGAGCTTACCAATATTATGTTAGTAGGGAAGCTATTCCCTTGCAGAAATTATCTCTTTGAATAGATTTTTCAACAGTTTCTTATCCTTAATTTCAAACATTTTGCTCTCTATACAACCTTTTAAACAAACGTAATTTCCAATTTTTTCTACATAGGGGCACATTATTATCCTTCATGAATTTTAGCGCACCTCCACTACACACTTCCTAATAATCTAATTTAATCCTGCTACTTTAACAGGTAATTGGCATCACAAAAGTGTCCTTGAGACATCCATGCACGGTGGTTGGGAACCACTGCTATCAAGGCGGACTATAATACAGGACAACCTTTTCTCAAAGACTATCAACTTCATGCAGAGTCAACGAACAACAAATAACTTACCTCAGAAAAACCAAACCTTTATGGAGCCTCAATGTTTTGCTTTAAAATTTTGGAAAGAGTCATAGAATAGTATAAAGTAACCGTATTTGTTGCAAATCCTACCTATAATAGTTCAACTTTAATTAGAATACAAATCACATTTTAGATCCTAGGGGACATGGGGGAATCCCCCTTCAAAAAATAAGTACCATTTTTTGATAAAATAAATGAGTAATTTAAGTAGTAAATGAATTATAAAAATGTCAGTTGTGTAAAGGAAACAAATCTATTTCTTAGGGTAACTAAAGAAGCGTATTAGAAAAAATGTATTTATTTTTTAATGCATTTTTATTTTGGATCCCTCTCTAGAAAATTCTAGAGACTTGCTTTGATCTCAAATAAGTAGATGAAAATTGTAACATTCCATCAAACGATGATATTATTGTTTCAATCCTTCTCTTGATTCAAATTTGTATTATAATTTAATGTGAAATTTTAACAAGATTTTCATAAGTGATTCATCCTCCAATCAAATTTGATAAAATTATTTAACAAGAATTGTAAATTTATGCAGCTTACTGCGGTTTTAATTATACATGAAGAATGAGTAAAAATTAGGTGAATCTATAATGATATAAGTGCGAAGGAATGCAATAACAACATTAAACTTTAATTCTTCATCAGTCATTGGTTGCAAGTTTTTAGTGGCTTTAGTATTGTACCTACAATATGTCACAAAAAGATGAGCTAAAATCGAAATTCTCAAGTCTCTCTTGTAACGCTTTCCCAAGAATTATTACCTCAGTTACCTTCCTTCATAAATGTTTATGGTCTTTTATAACAATTGGCTGCTTATTAGGTCTTACATATTCTGTATACAACACAATTGCAGAGTTCCTTCAGTATGATCTGTAAGCAAGTGTCACAGAAACACCAGAATATCATGAGAGTCAATTACCAGATATTGCGATGTGCAATCTAAAGAGAATTCATCAAAATAATGAGTCTCTTGCAGAGCAATACAATTACATAGGTAACGAAATTGAAAGTTACATTTTGAATCTATTTATTAACAAGGGAAAGAGCACGTTAAATCTTTCACGTGATGTCTTGGATTACATTGGGCAAAATGTTGATCTAATAAATCTTATTGATGGCACTGAAATCAGAAATATAATGCCATTTTCTTATACAGATTACGTCAAAGTCCAAATGCCCAAAAATACATTCATTTTAAAATGTGCTGTTAATGATGTTCCATGTAAAGATAAATGGATACAGCCATTTCCAACGAAGAATTTTGGAATGTGCTACATGCTGAAAGACTATCAGAAAACACTTCATGATAATAGACAGGGAAGTGAAGGTGGAATAAAACTTTTATTTTACGTAGACTCTTCTAAGTCAATATCCTTGCTAAAGGCACTAAGTGGAGTAAGAATTACTGCAATGTATCCTGGATTCCCTTTAGACCCTGATCATTCGGGCATTGAAAGTCCAACTAATAGAAAAATGATAGTATCTCTTCTTCCAAAAAAGTCCAAACTTGTTCCAAACCCTAAATACAAATGCAAAGATGGTAGAATTGAAATTTACAAAGAGCTACCCTATCAAAACGACAGCATGCTACCATTTATTGAAAAGAAAGATAACGTATCCAGTATAGCCTATTCTTTTCAATGGTGCTTACAACACTGTCAACATAAAGTAAGTATCGATTATTGCAGATGTCCCGCAGTAATATACTTAGACCACAGGGAATGCCCAAATATCGAAGATCCAGTAGTTCATCAATGCTTAGCTAATATTCATAATTCAAACATTTCCTCTCCTGAAGGTATTGCTTTTAAAGAGTGTAAATCACGTTGTTCAGTTGCATGCATAAAATCTAATTATGAAACTAAAGTTGCATATTCAAACTTCCCAACTTTAGAATTTATTCCCTATATAATTGCAAACATCCTCACCAACGAAGATATCGCTCAAGATGTTCTATCAACAATATTTTCAAATTTTCCAAATGAAATCAAGAATCTCTCTGAATCTCTTCAACATCTATATATCGAGAATGCATTTTCGAAATTCCAAAATCAGTTAGTTTACATTCACTTGTATCTAGAAAACATACTGGTAACAGAGGTGCACATGTCTTCGAAAATGTCTTTCTGGGCTCTTATCAGTGATACAGGAGGAACTGCTGGGCTGTTTATGGGCATGAGTCTGGTGACGATGATTGAAGTTTGTGAGTTGCTTGTTTTTTTGATCAAGACTTTGTTCACTTGGAAGTCCCTACCCTAACTATTTTGTTATTATGTGATTTGAGGCTGCATCATGACTAAGAGTATAGTTTTATATAAATATATTAAAATTCATTTGATTTGTAGGTTGGTTTGATTTCTATATGTATTGCTTGTTTTTTCTAATTGTATTCCCTGTTTTACAGATTGAGAAATGAAATGTTATTGTGTCCAAAAGAATGGAATTTTATTATTTGTCCCAAAGCATGTCCTAGCAAATGTTGTAACAGTTGTTTCAAATGCATTTATTATTAATAAAACAATAAAACAATGTACATTAGGGGACAATAATATACTTCATGCATTCAAAACATACATCCAACATTGAGCACCTACACAAACAATCACACAAACATTGATTATATTATTATATATTGTACACATTAATTTATTTATGCTTTATTTTTTTGTAATATGTTAGTTTGTAGATTTTTGTATATATATATTGCGCAATAAATTTGCATGGACAAGCTGCAACATGTGATATTAGTCTACACTTAAGCCTGACTACAGTCATGGCCAAAATTTTAGATACATTAATGAAGCTTAGAACATATATTGAAAATTTTACAAAATATGGGAAATATAGAAATATGATAAAATATTATTATTTTAATGTTTTCATTCTTTACATCAATCACTACATAAAGATACATTTTTATAGCAAACGTTTTAAAAAACAATGCTTCTTATTGACGTTTTTCCTCTAGTTTATTAAATAAAAATATCTTGAAATTTTGTGCATTTCTAGTAATTCATTTTTTTAAATTCAGGTTTTTTCTCTTGTATTCAAGAGAATTTCATCTTGAAATACTACACTTGAGTGATTAATTTCTCAAAATAGAACTTTAGAAACTACATTGTAATATAAAAGAAATTTCTAGTTTAATGTTTAAGAAATCAATGATTATGAAAACATATCTTTTATTGATGCATATAGTGCAAAGTTTTTCATTTACAATAGTGGCAGTGCAAGATATAAACTCCATGCTTACAATCTCCCAAAACAGCCACACAATTTCATTTATGTAAATCATTGAATTACCTGTCCTTGTATATATGTGTTAACATTGTGCAAATAATTTTGGCTTTTTCAAATTTAATTAAGCTTTGATTTTTTAATTAAATGTACAAATAAATTTTTTAAATGAATATAAATAAATACTTATACTAAACAATTTTTTTTACACTTTGCAATTGTTCCTATGCTGTATATCATTTTTGGAAATCAAAAAAAAAAACAAGCGAGGGTTTTCAAATATGAATACTATTAAATAAGAAATTAAGTTTCTATTTTCATTTGTGTTTACTGATAAATCATAGTTTTATACAAAATTCAGCTACTTTTTCCCTTTGAAATGTTAGGTGTAATGTTATCAGTTTATGATTACCAGCATTCAATCTGATCTTGATTTGTGAAGGTCAAACCAGATCTGTTGATATTTCAACAGGAAATTCTTTGACAGATTCTGCTGAATTGACAGGAAGAAATTGATGGGTACTTGAGGGAGGAATTGATATCACTGTAGACCCATTAGAATTGAATGAGGAGCCATTTTGTTGAGTGATAGCTTCAAACTTCGAGTAATTGGTGGCTAAATCATCTATATCATTTCAAATAATTTTCAGAATATCAGCAAAGATGGATAGTATAGATATTAGAAATCAAAGTCAATCAAGTAAAAAAATTCTTAGCACTGGAGAAATATCATTGAAACATTAGTAGCATTTTGCAAATACTATTGCTGAGAACTTTGAGTCCTGCCAATGTAAAAAGAGAGAAAGAAAGAAAGTATCAATATTTAGAGTTTGTTTCATACAACATACAATACTGTTCACAACTCAAACTGGCCTGAAAAAAATAATGCATATAAATTTATTTTACAACAAATACACATACAAAAATTAAAATTTACAAAAACAATTGAAATTAGTAGCTTGGGCTGTTGAATAGTCAATATTATAAAATTATTCAAACTCCACCATTTGTAGTCAAGATCTCTATTGAAATAGTCATTTTCTTAATATCATTTAATGTTTGTTTTGTACAATTATGTTAAGAATAAAAATTATACCTAAATATGTTGGTAACATAAAATTTTAATTTATACTGACAATCATTTTCAGAATTATCATTAGATACAGCTCTAGTTCAACAAACTTCATTTTTAGATAGGCTTATTCTTGTTTTTAGTGAAACAAAATTTTGTGCAAGAAATGTGAAATTTTCTTCAAGAACTTTTGTAGCAGTTTCAGGAGAATTATGTGAATTAAACAACATAGTATCGTCAGCATATTGTAATACACTACATGTGATATCATTTCTCCAATCATTTACATACTGTGTATTGTAGCATAATCCTTCTAAATAACAAATTTAACAACTTAAAGAAAAAAAATAGAGAAATGTAAAGAAACTTTCTACACAGCCGGCATAATGGAAAGAACTACCCTGAAAGATTTCAAACTTTTTGGTAAGCTATTTTTATAATTAATCTCAGATATTGATTTGATTCTTTACACTTTTTGCAATATTATTTCTAGTTAGTTTTACAGATATTTCTTTTAAAAACATAATCAATTTTATTTTAATGAATTGCTGGAATTTGCTGTCTGATGTTATATTTATTATATACTTTATTATAAAAAAAGCGTTGTTTGTTTTTTAATACACATTTTTAATTGAATTGGTTTAAACATTTAATTTTATACTGTGATCTATCACCTCATTTGATTTGTTTATTAATCATTAATTTAGATACTACCGTGTGAAATTCATAACGTGCAACTACACATTGCGCATGTTTCCTACAGCATTCCCATCCCAACATGAAGGTTTGACGAATATTATCATTGTTCATTGAACTGTAGATGAAATTCGCTATATGAACTTTATCATTTAGTAGTGCCTTTTATATTTTCTTTGTAAATAAATTTATTATTTATAAATGTTCGTTTTCTCTGTATGGTGAGAGTATGCATCTATATAGGTTATTTAAATAATCTTGTCGCAAATAAGCTTTGGTAAGTAGGGCCGACTTAGCTTGCGTGGACCCGATTCAAAATACGACCTATGAGCTCAAGTGAAAAGTAATTATATAGCAAGGTCCCTTTCATTGCAATGTAAGTTTCATACCCTTATGTATTTGTGGTAAAACTTTTTTCAAATATTTCTTTGACAATTACAAAGCTTGCAAAGTATATTTATTGATAATTACATAATTTTTGTTCGATATTATAATTATATATCATTGTATATAGTTGCATCCAAACAAATTAATGTATCGGAGCTATATCAAAAACAAGCGACTTCTATAAATGTATATTGTATGTACGCAATTAAATTGTCATATTTTCAAAACCAATTTAAGTACGCCATGTTTTTCGTTAATTCATCGTTAATTAACATTATTTAATAAGTAATGGAAATTTAATAAAATATTACAATGTAGAAATAAATATAATATATTAATAATTAATAAAATACAGATAATATGAGCATATTAGAAAATGCAGTTACACATAATTAAATCTTAAAAATGGAAATATAATATAATTGAACATTAGCTGCCGGTGATAAAGATTCAAAGAGGCAAGAAATAAAAAATAACAAAATTCATAAATATCCAGACTTGGTGGATAAACAAGGTTATGTACATTATGTATATCTTTTCCCAATCTGAGAAAGACAAAAGAAGAGGCAAAACGAGTGGTTTTGACAAAAGTGTCGTATGTACGTTGGAGACGTAAAGTGTAGGAATGATTGCGTTTTTAAGGAACAAGATAATGAAGAAGATGTTTGGATCTCTAGATATCATTCCATAGGTTGTGACAAATAACTTCTCTCCGTTCAAAAAGCGTAACTGAACGTAGTTTTTGTTTATGCAACAAAGCAGCACAATATTTCAAAATTGGTCTCAAGGCAGAAACATAAATGGTGTACATGTGACTAGGTATAACGCCATTATGAATGGATAATTTAAGGAAATGTAGACGCTTCGAAGTCTTTTTGGACTGTAGAAAAACGCCGAGAAGTTTTACACAACTAACGCGACTAAAAAAAATGTCATCCATCTCAAGTTCCATCGGAGGAGTGAAGTTGCGAAAAAATATATGTTGAGTTCAGTTTGATAGACCATAGTTGGGTGTCTTAGAAAATTATGATATACGGTAATTTAAACAACGCAAAAGTACCTAATTTTTTGTATCGCATATATTGAATGTGAATTTAGCATACAATAACATCCGTTATTGTGTATAGTTTTTCATTTGAAAAAAAATATAACCAGTTAAATTTATGAATAACAAAGCTATAACAACGGAATTGTCCATGCAATTTTATATCTATAGTAGAAATAACATATTTTTATTGTATTAGATAAGATACGATATTCTATATTCATAAATGAATGTCTATAGAATAACGACTAGCTGAACTTAGACATTTTTCAGAGTGGATAAAATATGGTCCGCAAATTTACTCGGATATTTGTTTTAATCGAAACACCCCAATTCTGAAATAATTTACTTACGTACCGTGCTCATGTGAATAGTCAACAATTGCTGGACACCAAAATGTAAACACCCCAAAAGCACGCTTCGGCTACACTTGAAATTTGATTGTCCATAGCGCGCTCGTAGAAACGCAGGATTAAGGCGGGTTTACAGCTTATCAATGAATTATAATACCTCTAAATTGACAAGAATGCATTGTTGTTGATACGCTGTTTACAGCGTCTCAATTGAACTTGTTTATCACACTTTTATTTGTTATTGATACAACGTTTACAGCTGACTAATCCCAATTGAATCTTATAATTCAAAACATTCGGGATTAGAGACATCCCACAGAAACGTTTATTCTTTAAGTTTTTCAAGCAATTGCGTCATGATCCTTTCCTGTTGCATGCCTAGTTTCGAATGAATATAATTGATTCAATGTTTACACTAGCGTAATGACTAATTATGAAAGGAATGAAAGACGAAATATCAAAAGTGGTTTGATCACGTCTTTCATCTGAATGTAAACTGCAACTAAGCCATTGCTCAATTCTTAGATAAAAAATATAAACCGCGTATAATTATAAGCATAACCATAGACTTCTATTTAGAAGTCTATGGCATAACCAAGGACTACTTAGAGTAGACTCCTATTTAGAAGTCTATGGCATAACCAAGGACTACTTAGAGTAGTCTCTTGGCATAACTAAATAGAATTACTCTAGTCGCTTTTCAAATTAAATCTATTTTATTCACTTTACGATGAAATTTCTGAATAAAGTTGTGCATAAGAAAAGTTTTTGTTGTGAACTTTCTATTTACAAAAAAAGTTATGCAAAACATTGTGGGTGTGTATCCTACTTAACCCTTTCAACCCGGATGGTACATATATGTACCATTTAACTTCTTTTTTCCCATATAATAGTAATCATCATAAACTTTATAAAACAACTTTACATTATATGTTTTAGCCATCTAGAATCTAAAAATAATAATAATTACAGAAAAAAAATTTCGGGTTGGAAGGGTTAAACTAAGTTAGAAATTTAATGCCATTTGTTTTATTTTTGATTATAAACTGCATAAAAGTGTAGTTCTACTCTCTAGTTTTATAGTTGCATTTATTACCTTAATTTTAGATTCTGTGCGTTATAATCCATCAACAAAAGTCGCAATAGAAAGGGGCATTGTGGCATGCATGTCAAAGATGCTTTAAAAATCTTGGAGACAAACTTAGAAGATATACAGAAAATATTCCTGCAATTTCTTCTGAAAGTGAAGGTTTTTCATGCTTGTTTATATGTTGTAAATTGGATTTTGTATTTATTATATTTGTAGCAGATTTTGATTTTATAAAAATTGTTTGTATTACGAAATCACAGCGTTTTTTGTCAGTGATATGCTAGCGAATTGCTGATGAAAAATTGTCAGCTGTTTCACTAGTGATGAAATTGGCGCTTTACTAAAAAATCGTCAGAGTAATGTTTCCTGGGTCCAGATAATTTTAAGAAATTCTAAAAACCGTATTTGCTGCCAAGTGTGAAAACGTGCCGCGCCATGCCTAAATATTTCTAAAAACCCGTGCCATGTCCAAAAAATATTTTGGCAACTCCGGGCCGTGCCTAAAAACCACCGTGCCGTGCCTTCAAAAACCAGACACGGTTGCAGCTCTGGTCCGGATACAAACTATATCAGTTGAAGTAAAGGGAGTTGCACAAGCTTGTGTTAAGAACAAATTGACCAAAATTTATTGGATCAGCAAGTTCACATTCGTATTCTTTAAGTATCCAACTTGGAAGACAGAACATTGACACCTGGCCCAGCAGCATTAATAGCTCTTAATCTTTTGTAAATTTCAAAATTGCGAACTTGAATTGGTTCATCATTTAAACAAAAAGAAATACGGTCGTTAGCTAAAATTGGTCGAGAATTATTAGTAATGGTGTACTTTCACTATATAGATGAATAATCAATAGAAAATTTCGTATAGCAGGCGACCAGGGTTTCAATATTATTTATCTTTGAGATATTCAGTATTAAACTCTAATATTTGCTGTGACGTCAGAGGAACTAAATGAACTTTCCCACGAAATTGTGGGCAACATACGGGGTTTTTTATAAAAGTTTTTTTATCATATGTTCAGATTTAGTGAGTTTTTAAGGTCATCCAAATTTGGTGGGTTTTATCCATACCATATTGCTTAAATATGCATGGGAAATTTTCAATTAGGTCCTCTGACGTAACAAAATGTTAAGTTAAATGCTGGATAATTTGAAA
>CABFPE010000022.1:2357534-2377998 GCA_900660155.1 Hofstenia miamia
ATTTAAAAGGTGGTTTGTGGCGGTCATTTTTTATCCGCTTTTCAGTGCAGAAAGCTCGTATGGCAGTGGGATTGACTTTTAACCAATAATATAACATTCCAAAAGCAAAATTTTATCGGAAATTTCAAGATCCATTTTAAATTAAATGCAAACTGATTCTGAACGATTTTTAAATAATTAATTTGAAAATCGAAATGAAAGTTGAAGCATTTGAACAAAAATCAAATCCCCACAAATTAGCAATAAGACCATAGCGTAATTACATCCATTGAATAATGTAGATACGATTTATCAGCCTTTTATTTTGGCAAATATTTAATGGACACCCTGTATATATATATATATATAAGAATTTTTTAAATATATAATGTGCTTCAAATTCCAGTGAAACACAAATGAATAACAATTGCACCACACTGCACTTGATAGTTCACACTAAACAAAGTGAACTGTGCATGCCATGGTAGATGATGGTGAAAGTCCAGTGACAATGGTGTTTTCGAAATTACCACCCAAATACATCGTTATTCGTCACATTGCGAAATTTAGTTCACAATATCAGAAAGAACCATTCCTGTTCCAACAAATTATCTGCATAATAGTGATCTCAGAAAACGTGGTCTCAAGTCCATTTACCAGCAAAGATTTCTCTTATCACACCCTGAAGTTTGTGTTACAAAGTCATATTTTGGTAATCCTGTATTTGGATGAGATCATCATTCAAACAATATTTGATTTCGTTTAGTTGCAGTGCACATTAACCTAAGACGAAGCTATCTGAAAATTTCTGATTACATGAGATGAATTCTTTCTTGTAGTAAACTGTTTGCGGTAGTTTCTTTGACTAGCAAACAAAAATCTGATCTCTGACAAGCAGTATTAAACGTGCCAGACGAATATTCTTAGAAATACGTTAAATCAATAACGTCCTCATTTATCTCAGTAGCCGTTACCATCACAGTTGCATTAAGAAATGGTAAGAATTTAACTTGTACATTCACGCATTTTAATAAACATACGCTCATTGTTTCTAATTTCAAAAACTTAAATCTTATAATTTACTTGAAAAATCTTTTGTTTAGCGATTCGTGTTCGACTGTTGATCAAACATTATAATCTAATTGTTTTTGGTTTATTTTCATTTGAAAAATTAAGAACTCATCACAATACTGACAAGAGATGGATGTGATTTGGCAAAGGCCCAAATCCGGTGCAACCCATTTAAACTAATGCAACTTCGGCCCCATTTTGTGATCGCTATCAAAGAATTTCTTTATTCTTCTATTTTCTAGATCAAACTTGGGCATTTTAAAAACTCATAGTAAAATATACACAATTAAATTAAAAATCTAAATCTGAGTACATGATACTAATGCACAATTCGAAAATTAAGATATTTTTTCACAACGCATTGTTTGTAAATTTAATTTCATGCTTTGGATCATGGTTGATTTGTGTGCACTGTTGCACAAAGTAAGTTATAATTTAAATGATGGCCCATTTTTTCATTGTTAAGGTAAAATTTATCACAAATGTTTATGCTTAGATAAACATTCAAATAGTTTTCACCACATAGCAACTAAAATTTGGAATAACTTAGACCATGAAATTAAAATGGAAATTAACTACAAAAAATTTAGAAAAAAAGTGCGAACATTCCTCTTTCACAGACAATGCATACTTAATGACAATAATGCACTACACTCCTTCGAAAATTTCTTATGATCCTAGATAATATACACACACACAAATCCCTAACAAACACACACCACACAATTATATATGTATATGTTACTATTATTTTGTAAATAGTTTCAGTGTATTGTTTTATACCAAAGATTTTTTGCAATAAATTGCTTTTGACTCTTATTATTATTTCTTACTTCACACATCTTCAAGCTTGCATATTTAATCATACACCTCTCAATTTTGGTCATTCAACTTTGACTGTGATTTCTGCAGTGATGCGTTTTCCAGAAATTACAAAAACAGTGCGTGGTTAAATATGCCAGGTGGTGCAGTTATTAACAGTATCGGGTTTTTTGGTTTTAGTTTATAGATCTATTTAATGTATTTAGAAATTCAATATTTTTTTATAATACAATGAGGTTAAAATCAATTAAAAAAACTTTCAAAGTACTGCATTCTACCATTTAGATGGTGTTCCCATCAGTTGTCTAGTTTAATTTATGCAATTTAATTAGGAAGTATTACAACTTTAGGTTTAATGATTTAATAATGAATATATTCGGTGTAAAATTGATACCTCTAACATCCATTGAGATAAATGACAATGGGAGATTTTCAGTAAATTTTAAATTTAAATATTTTGAGCCAAAATTGTTTAATTGAGTTTAAATTTTTTAAAAATAAAGCAACCTTTAAAAAATATTTGCTAAATTTTGTAGAAATTGACTGTCTCATTATTAACGAATGATGTCACAACCTTTCTGATCACAAAACTCTTATTTTGTAAGATTAATGTAAACAAAGTTTAATAAAGTTCTGGGACGAAGAAAGATAATGACAGCAGCCAACAAAAAGAGACAGTGAACTTCTGCAAAATTTAGCCATTTTTTTAAATTTTGCTTTATTTTAAAGAATTTTAGCTAAATTAAATATTTTCGTCTAAAAATATTTAAATTTAAATTTTATTGAAACCGCCCCCCTCCCCGTTCTTTCTCATACGCTGAATAAAAGGTATATCAATTTCAGAAGAAGTCATTGATTAAAAAATGCCGTCGTCCATATAAAATATTAATAAATAATAATTAATGGTATGAAAGTAAGTTAAATTTCAATTTGTTTTAATTAAATTTTTTTCTATTTTCAACATTTTAGAATAATATTCTGATATTGTTTAAACAATGATAAATTATCATAGCATTTGAACTCCTTATACACCGTTTACACGTGACATGAGACATGCACGGCTTGTGTTTTCAATGAGCGAATATGTCACGTCTAAGCACCCTAACACGCGACATTCAACCACTCAAGTAGAGCACTTGAAAAACATTCGAATATCAAAAGATTTTGATTTTCTTGAGTAACTTATGTGTAGCGTCACCGTGTAAACACTCAAAACATGAGACATGCATGTTTATGCATGTAGTAATAGTTATGCATTTATGTACAAGCAAAAGTTCCATTCATTAATACAAAACAATGATGACAGTTAACTTTTTATTCTCTCAAATTAGTTCATCCATTTTAAAAAGGTTTATTTCATATAAATGAAGTCAGGTGTGCTTTACAAAAAATGGAAACATTTGCAAAGACGTTCATTGTTAAGACTTTATTAGATGTTTAAGGAAGCAGCATGCATATGTATATCATAAAAACACTTTTGGAATATACACATACATTATAGGTTTGGTTAAACATAAAACAATTTCTGGGTAATAACAAGAATTAACTAAATTTAATACAACGGCGTAATATTCAGCAAACATAGTAGCACTAGTGTATATAACAATTTCTTTAACAATAAATATATGATTATTTCAAAATACTAGTCCGTCCAAAGGTGGAAAACCACATACATACATCCTAAAATTATTTGTTATTTGGCTACGTAATGCATGAGTATTCGCATATTTTAGTCACACATCTCATTATTCATTAATTAATCACGGGTTATGAATGATCAATTATCACCTCCAGTCAATCAATTTAAACAAATGTATACGAACGCTGTTTGCTGAAATTGCAAAAGAAATTTCAGCAAAAATTTTTTTGTGGCAGGCATCTTTGTCTTTGTAAATGTTTCCATTTATTGTTAAACATAGCTGACTTCATTTGTGTGAAATATACCTTTTAAAAAATGGAAGAACTAACTTGAGAGAATTAAACAGTTAATTGTCAACATCATAATTTGTAGTAATGAATGGAACTTTTGCTTGTACATAAATTTCATTTATAAGCTTTTGTGTTAAAGTGTTTATCGAGTTTATTTATTTTCATTAATAAAATAGGTTTCTCTGTAAATTTTGTAATTACATTCATACATAAATTTCAAATATTGCTTTATTTTGTAGTATTATTCGATATATTGTGTAATCTTTTCAGCAAATAGTAAAGTTTATCTTTCAACTACATAATGTAATTTGTAGAATGTCTTAAGATGTGTATCTATGTGTGATATTAAATAAAAACACATAAAAACAAAACCATTCATGTTTCAATATACGGAAATAAAACCTGCATATACAATAAAGTATGGTCGAATTTACGTATATGTACGTGTTTCTTTCTCATTTTTGAAAGTTTATATTAATACTGTCATGAAATTATATTTTTATTAATGCCTCTGACGATTGATGTGTTGACGGTGGATATTATTTAATATTGTAAGCTATTTTTACATTTTAATAAGTTAATATTACTAACTTTGTTTCATGTGTTTACGATATATTATAAAATTTTGTAAAGTTGGTACACATATAATATCTTTTTTTTTAAGCGGCAATTATTTCTAGTTACATATCAATCGTATAGAAAACAGTGGCGGCTCGTGCATGCAAGAGTTAGGCAAGCAAATATTTTTTAAGTAGGTAACCTAAACAGTGTAAATCAAAATCATGAAGAATGTATTTATATGTAAAATCCCCAAGGCAAGTTTTCTCAGAATTATATCTGTAATATTATTATTGAAATAAGTTCTTTAAATAAATCATTTTCAAGAAAAAATTACTAATGATTTCTGTAGTTTTTTCTCCTCTAATCAGCTATTCTCGTATTTGTAAAAAATTTCTTTAAACAGAAACTAATCGTTCTGCAAGACGGTGATCAAAATCCAATAGTTTGCATTAATTCAAATATTTTACAAATTTTCGGTAAGGCGTCAATAAATCGTGCATTTTCAAATATTGAATAAGAATTTTGTCGATTTTTACAACTGAAAGCATGTTGATGATAGAAAACATGAGAGAAATTTTTTGAAGATTGAGAAACTTAGAGTAGAAATTTAGAACAGAAAATGCAGGAAATCACATTTAAACCGCTCAAAATTTTTTTAAATTTATTTCCATATATATCACCTTAAAATATCCACGTTATATTTGATTTTTTGAATGAATTGGTGGCACATTCTTAGAAAAAATTCGTCTTTGATTCACAATTGTTATAAATTTTCTAATTTCTGTAAACTGAAAGAATATTGTAAAAGGAATCTGTGAGGTAAAAAATGTGAAAAAACTATAAAACCAGATAGAAGACTTGCTCAAATATATTTCTGTTTCTGGTAGTGCTTGAATGTAAAAATGCTTCTGATTGATTTAAATAATAAATATTATGTTTACTTTTGGGTTATTGTATGGAATTAAAATATTTTGCGTGGTTCTCTTTAGGCTACAGTTAGACTATGTGATTGGTCACGCGTGATCTGTCTCATTTTGATAAAATCGCACGTCTAACCACAGAGATATTTGGCGATGTGACGTGTTTCGTAATTTTTCTTGCTACCAATCACGTAGCCTTGCAACGGAAATATTTCAATGGGAAGCAATGAGCGGAGTGCTTGCTTTGCTAGCTAAATCTTCGCGCGATGAATTTAAGAAAACGGATCTAGTTTAATTGTTTGAGCGAGCGTAGGTACATCACTAAAGGTGCGTTCAGACGAGAACCTTTTGACGTATATCATTTGATATACGTCAAAAAGATGCTCGTCTGAACGCACATCGTTCAATTAGCATACATCAAAAAGACGCTCGTCTGAACGCTCCCAAATTTTGATAGATGCATCAAAAAAGCATACATCAAAAAGATTCTCGTCTGAACGCACTTTCATCAAAAGATGCGCATCAAAAGGTTCTCGTCTGAACGCACCTTAAGGCATTTGCTTGCTGTGGCGCAATCATTCAATTATTTTTAAAGCAAATCATAATGAATTATTTCCTAATTCAATTCATTTATTACTTGATTTTTGAATGTTGTTTTAAAGCAAAACTAATAATTTACGATTTGTACAAGTGTATGGGTATAAATTCATGCAATTAAGAATGAAATTCATTTATCAAAAAAAATATTGGGCAAGCACTGCTTGCCTTGCTTACACGTACGAGCCGCCTATGGTAGAAAATAAATCCAAGAAACATCAAAACTTAGAACATTGAAAAATTAAAAGTGGATTTCTTCTTTCACATATTTTTTGTTATTAGTGCTTTTTTGGAATATTATTTCTAGATATATACGTTTAGGAGCGTAAAGTGGGAAGGGTATACAAAATCAAAATGCTATGCAAATGAAAATTGTCAAATGTGTTCAAGCATGTAACTAATATAAAGATAGTAAATTGAAAAATGTCAAATGTATTAAAACCCTTTGCAATATATCGAATTCTGGACCTAAATCAAGAAATAAAATACATACCTTCGGTATAATAGAATTTCACATTGTTGAAAGAGGAGAACTACGCTGAAAAAATTCAAACTTTTTTTATAAATAATCTTTAACATTTCACATGTTTGATTATCATAAAAAGGGTCCTAATTCTTTTTTGCGATATTATTCTAACTTTTATAAACATGTTTTTAAAAAACGTAGAAAATTTATTTTTTTAACAAACAAATTTTTACATCATTTGTATAAATTGTTGTTGTTTATATGTTTCATCATAAATAAAAACGTTTTCTGCTGACATTTTTAAAGGATTTGAATAAATTATAATCGTTAATATATTTCATCGCAAATAAAACTGTTTTTTTCTAAATTTTTACAGCATTTTTTAAATTGTAATTGTTTGTATATTTAATCGTAAATAAATACTATTTATGTTGTAAATTTGTTTAAATTCGAATCGTTTATGTGCTTCATTGTAAACGCAAGCGTGCTTTGTTGAAAATTTTTAACATCATTAGCTTAAATATTATGAATTTATATACTTTATCGTAGATAAAAACGTATTTTGTTGTAAATTTTGACATCATTTGTTTAAATTGTAGTTGTTTATATATTTATATTTTATTCTGCATAATAACATTTTTTTATTGTACATTTTTAACAGTATTTGCTTAAATTGTAACCATTCATATCTTTGATTTTAAATAAAAATGTTGTTGTTGTTGTTCACTTTTTTACAATTTTTAATTGTCATGTGTTTTTGATCTTATTTTAATAATGATTATTTTATTCATAATGTACAGAAATATACATTGCGTATTTTTCTCGGGACATTCTCATCCAACAATGAGTTATGATGAATATAGTCAATGTTCACTGAACTGGGGATGAAATGTATTACATGCAAAAGGAAAGAAGAACATATTTAAACCATTATCATTTCATTACTGCATTTTATATTTTCTTTAAGCAGATGTGTAAAGTCTGTAACTATATAAAGTGAATATCACAACACCGTATAAACATGTATTTGTATAAATAATATCACATGTATATTTTTTCTAGAAACTACCTTGCTTTTTCTCATTAAATCAAGTTTATATCATTAAATTTTTTTATCACATTACCATATCTTTATATCAGAATTTGTATTAAGTATTCTGAATATTTTTCTCTTTTGTATTTGAAAAACTAAATGTAACTTTGGATACACCTTTAACGTGAATATATTAGCAAAAACAAATATAATTACAGCAAATATAGAGAGCCAAAATAATGGAAATGTATGGAATGATTCTATGTATTAATTTCCTTAAGTCATCATGTTGTATGATTCAAAAATTGTTACAATAAACATGTCATAACAAGAACTTGTCATTAAATACATCAGTTTGCCTAAATCCTACAATTCAAAAGTAAAAATTTTGTCTGAAAATTATTGTGCTTAAATTATTTTTGTCAAAAATATTTCTTCACTAGATGGCGTCCAATAGAATCTGTCCATTACACATGGCAAATAGCCTTAGATGAGGTGTTCCATTTCAGGTTGTCCCAATGTAGCTTCCTCTATCGGTTATTAACTACTATTATGTAACAGTTAAATAATCAAATACATTTTACTGAGCTGCACAATGATAATCTTTGCTTACTTTTATTATATTGAAAATAGATCCAATGTGTGAAAAGTTATTAATCTCAGTCCGGGCCCGGTCTTTTGAAAGTTGGTTGTGTTCTCACTGGTCTCATCTTCATAAAACTGTT
Source organism: Hofstenia miamia (assembly GCA_900660155.1). Classification (NCBI taxonomy): domain Eukaryota; kingdom Metazoa; phylum Xenacoelomorpha; order Acoela; family Hofsteniidae; genus Hofstenia; species Hofstenia miamia. The sequence goes on from CABFPE010000022.1 coordinate 2,365,638, forward strand.
GTTTTGTATTGTAAAATTTGTCATTATTAATCAAATTGAATACTGAATTGAGTTGCTATGGACATACATTTATTTTGCTCACCAAATATAAAACATTTGCAAATATTATACATTATTGAAGAACATATTCAATGAAATTTCTCCTGGTATTTGGCATCATTGAACCTCTTTTTTAATGGGTATCTGACGAATGCATATATCACTCCGTTTTGTTGGTTGTGTTATGGCTGTTGTTTGACACAACAATCTTTTGCTGTTGTGTTGGTTGTTGTGTAAAAAAGCCCATACAACAGCCAGCCTGCAAAATTGTTTAGAATATTTTTTAAAAATTGAAACCGCAATTTTTTGTTATATTTATCTAATTACTTTGTTAATTTGAAATTTTGGGGACCTGCGAAGCTCCAATTTCTAAACGTGGGCCCCAAATTTGCATAGAATTTCTTCTAATAAGCTTTACTTTATTTGGGGAGGATGTGTTCGCACTCCCCTCAGTGACATACTGCTTAAATAGCGATTGCTTATCCTAATGTAATTTTCTTTTGTAAGATATCTTATAGCCTACAAAGATATATTTTAAATCACTGGTATAGAATAACCAATAGCAAATTTTAAATAAAACTTTGTTTTAATATTATTTTCACATAAAGCTTCTTTCAAAATTTACTAAAGATTATTGAGTGTAAAATTGTACCATCACTTTATAATTATTTTCAACCAAACATAGCGCAATAATGAAATTTATGTGAATGCTAAAATCAATATTTTAGGATAAAGAAATTCTTGAAGAAGATGTGGATATTTTTCAAGTAGCCAAATTATTATCAAGGAAACACTGGGTAACAACTTTTGCTCAACAGTACTTTGATACACCAGAAATACAAAGCCTACGTCAACAGTTAGCTGATAGAGAAACTGATGTAGAAGAACTGCTGCTGCGAAAAACTCTCCTTGAGTGCAAAAGTGTGAATAATGGTTTGAAAAATAAGGAAATGCGGGATATGTGTGATTTGGTCTCCAAGCATTGTCTTCTGATGTTTGACATATTTATAGGCTACAGGTCATTAACTTTAGCACATGAATATGTTGGTATGTTAATTTCAAATCCAAAGAAATTTGTAAAACCCTTTGCCAGTAATTGGAGAAATATTGGTAAAACATTAGGAATTTCTGCATCACACTTAAATGACATTCAACAGAGAAGTGAGGTGGAACCAAATGTTAACATTTCTGCAATGAAAATTGTATTTGAAATTTGGAGAGTTAATCTTCAGAATAAACCTTTTACCATTGACGTCTTATGGGATGTTTGCGGAGAGATTGATGAAGAACTACAAAGACGACTGTATCTTATTCTAGAGAAAGATGAGGACTGAGGCAATTCTGTGAACATTAGGATATGTGTTATAATCTTTCTACTTGTTCATTTCATTGAATGGAAATATATTCGAGTTGATTTTCAAATGCAATTTGAATGATGGGTTAACTTTGGACTAGGGTAAAATTTTTCAATAAAATTACCGAATTTAAATTAGCGAAGTCGCATTTAAAATAAAAAATCACGTTGCATACACGGACGCAGCAACTAGTTAATTAAAATTAGTGGTCAATATACAAAGAGGTGTGCATTATAATACAAATTATCCAATGATAATAATTATCCAATCAAAAACTTACGTTTTAAAAAGCAGTTATTAAATGTAAAAATTTCTTTAATTATTATATTCAACAACTAGAAGACGAATTATCACTTGCCTGTTCTGATATATAGATTTAGTACTTTTCGGGGATTTGAACCTAAAATGGTTTAATGATAATGACCAATGTAAAATGGATCTGTACTGAACACATTTAATTTAGTAATGGCAAGTAAAGCATTGCCTACTAGAATGTCATCATCGAGTAGAACACTAGTTGACTACATCATACTAGCTGAGAACAACCATCTATGTTATGTGTGCACTACTTCTGAATGCCCATCTTCTGACCACTGTTTTATATATATAACATTTCAAAGGTCTCATTCAGCCAAAAAATAACATGAAATGCATTAAAACTCGTGTAAAATGTATTGAAAATATTAATAATTTTAAATCAGCCCTCTCATCAGAAAAATGGTTTCCTGTATATTCCGCACCAAATTTAAATGAAATGTTGGAAAACTTTTTAGACATTTTTCAATTTCATCTTAACAAATTTTGCCCTGAAAAGAAGATATTGGTAAAATCTAGTACAAACTCCAAAGCAAACAATACTTTTGGAAAAACCTTGGATAACTGAAGCTTGCAAAGCATTGATTCCCGGAAAGAACAAAGCTTAAAAACATTCTATGAATTCGCGAACCGGCAAGAATTTTGCCGCATAAAAAAGGCTAGAAATGTATCGAATATAGAATCTCGTAAGGCATTCAACGAATTCATTAAGAATGAATATGCGCGCCTTCCAAGTGAACGTTCAAAATGGAAGCTAATACAAGAAATCACAAATTACAAGCAATTAAAATCAAACTCAATTGATGTGATAAAAGATCGGAAAGGAAACAATCTTTCTGACAATTTAGAAATATCTAATGAATTAAATAAGACTTTTGTTAATCTAGGATAATACAATGGTCCCCTCGTTAAGTACCAAAACCTTTGACGTAAAATTTGTACACCCGAATTTTCCTTCCGCTTCTCAAATAGTTATTAAAATTATTAAGTCAATCAATAAGCTTAAAACCAACAAATCAAGTGGTCCCTCAAGCATTCCCTCTAATTGCCACTAATGATAATTATCGGCAAATCTCAAGTACTTCTCCGATAAGCAAAATATTCGAAAGATTATTACGTAATCAAATAACGAAACATTTATAATTTATTATCAAACACGCAATTTGGATTTCCTAAAAATTTGTAACTATAGCCTGCTTAAATCTCTCAAAGGCTTTTGATTCTATTAATCATAACATACTAGTTGAAAAACTATCTCACTTGGGATTTTTTTGTAATAGAAAGCCATTGATAACTTAGTTACCTCATTCAAAGATTGCAGAGAGTTAAATTAAATAATATTTTTTCGGAATGATTACCGGATTACAATGGGGTGCCTCAAGGTACGATTCTAGGTCCTCGTCTCTAGTATTTATGTAAATGGCATGTATTAAATAACCAATTGCAACTTAATTCAATATGCCGATGACACCTGCATTTTTAATGCATTCATCAATGCACTTAGCAGTGGAATCCATATAATTGAATCCTAGCAAATTTTCAAAATATTGTTGTATGAATAAGTTGAATATTAATGAAGCTAAGATAGAATCTTGTATTTTACAGCCCAATAAAGCAACTACGATGTTTCTGCAGTGACTTTAAATGTAAATAATATCAATGTTCCTATTGTAGACACTTTCAAGAACCTAGGAGTAACTATTGACTCAAAGCTAAAATTTAACTCTCACATCAATTTAATAGTTAGAAAATTAGCTATAGGTATAAAAAGTATGACACTAGTAGTTAGGCAGTTACCACCATGTGTGATAATTCAATTTTTTCTTGCTTTCATTATGAGCCACCTTAATTACGCAAACATTTTATTCAATGACCTAAGTGAAGTGCTTTATAAAAAACTTGATATTCAAATAAAATGGGCATTAAATATCTCAACAAAAAAACTCATCGAAAACTCCCCCCCCATATCCAAAAATCAAATGAATGTAGATTATCTTCAAGCACGAAAAAGTAGACCAAACCAACTTAGAACTAAGTGTTCTTATTGCAATTTTCATTTATAACTTTTCTAGTGCAAAAAATTAATGTTAACATTATATATTTTTGATACTTGTTATTTTTTTACAAAATACTACATATTAGATAAAAAAAATAATACTTTCAAGTAGCAAATCTCCAGTAATTAAGCATTTAGTACTTAGCATTGGAAAATAAATATCTTATTTTATTAAGCTAATCACCAATAATACAAAAAAATCCCTTGATGATAGCTTAAGCCTCTTGGTATCCTGTAAGTTACTTCACTGTTTAAATTGTTATTACATGAATTAAGTAGAAATCAAGACTTTTAAAGTATTAATTATTATTATTTGATATGAAAGTAATATCAGGGATTTCATTTTAATATAAATGAACTAATGATGTGAATATTAACTAGTATCACTTTGCATAAGTACACAAAACAACTTCATTCTTCAACGAGAGAAAACCAAGTTACGAATTGTTTTATCGAGTAGCTTCTATTAAAAAACTAGCAATTGTTGGACTAACCCCAACCCTAAAAAAGACCCATAGCTTACAAAGTTAAATTGAAATTTCAAGAGTGTCCGCAGACATTTTTAACTTCATATGTATTGCAACAAAGGATATAAAACTCTTTATTCAATTATTTTACAAATAACAATTAATTTAATGAATATTGAAAAATACTTTTTATAAAGCATAAAAACATGGAATATTGTGCCAAAAGACTGAAAATTTAAAATATCAATTTAGAACAATGGATAGCACCAATAAAACAGATCAAGTTATAATTTAAGGAACTAAAGGCGGGGGTTCATTTGTAGACGTGGAATTTTGCCCCTGAGTCAGATAACCAGCTGTTTGCGGTGCACCAGTCAGAGCACGATGTGAGTTTATATTCTCCATGAAAAGGAAATGATTCTGGTCTTTGTACTGCTTCCAAATCGCACTCTCATTTAAGAGTTCTGTGATCTAAATTCAAATCAATCAAAATTTGTTTAGCCCTTAGCAACGTAACAAACTTGAGTGTAATTATTCCAAAACATAAAACTATAGCAAACATCTTACACAATGTGTCACATAATATTATATTTTTGTTAAGCAGTGGCATTCATATACTTAACATATCCATTGTTTATTTTCACTGTCCACTGTTTTTTTTAAACAATAGAGCATCATCTAACAAACACGTGTAAATAATTATAAACAAATACATGATTCTTTTCAATCAGACATCAAACCATGTAACTCAATTAATAAAGCATCCTTGTGTATGTGAGACAGCTCATTGCAACATCCTGCATTATATTATAATCGGAAAAAATTAACTTGATGTCTGCTTCACTCAATCATTTAGAAAATGCAGCACGAAAGACTGCAAGACAGCTGCTTGAGTAAATGATCAGAAGACTGTCATAAATGGAGAAATATTCCCATGGCAATAGCTTCTACTACTCGCTGCTTTACATCCAAATGAATTTGTAGTTGGTTTTTACCATCAACAGATCTAGGTACTTGATGTGGGTCATTGTTTTGGTACGTTTGTAGTGCTTCGTTTCAATATCCGTTGAATAATGCATTTCTTGTCAATTCCATGTGTTTAACAACTTCTTCCATTTGTATTAAAGTCATTACATACTTTAGCGATAGCATCAAATTTTATGTTACGTTCATTGTTTGCATATAAATTAATTATACAGCAGAGACATTAAATAATTATGAGATGCATCAGAAATTAATTTAGTCGAAATTGAATTAAAAATAACACTTAACAATACCTGTTCACCATATTCAGGATCTTTAGCCATTGCTTTTAAAGCATCCACAATATGAGCTCGAACCGATTGAGGATTCTTGGCACGTATCCCAGACTCAAGCAGCTCCAAAAGGAAGTTAACCATATCAGCATCTAATGCCTAAAATGAATTTGCAACGTTTATATCATGTCATTTGACATTTGGAACAAAATATCTTTAAAATAATAAAGATCGCAAAGTTTATAACAAAACAAAATAAGAGTGTACTAAAAGAATGAATCGATGAAATTTGGTCATATTTTTTCTACCTGCGATACAAATTTTACAGCATAGTAACTTTATTCCACCTGTGCTACACAAATTGCAACAAAAATATGCAGCATGGGAAATAAAACGAGCTAAATATGAAACAAAAAAAATTCAGTATAGAAATCTGTTAGTACCATCCTCTGACAAAATGTCCCTAACATTTTTTGGAGCAAAGATTGACACAATGTTTTCAAGAAATTGATAAAACTATAATTCATGCCTTGAAAATTTGCCATGAGCCTTCAACTAACCAATAAAAATTGGTTATGTCAATTTTGAAACAATGTTATGTACATTTTATGAGGCGATTAAACTAGAAAACTAGAAATTCGTTGGTTTGCTTAATGAAAACACACGGCAAATATAATTCCCAATAGGAAATTTCGTTTTTTCAACAGACAACAACACAACTCGAAATTTAAATGCCTTAAACGAAGTGAAAAACTATTATAAAACAATTATTAAATTTTCCACATTTCCCAATATTTGAATTGCAAATTATGTAAGCAATAAAATGTTCGTATCGTAGATTTCTCTTCGACATTGAAATATCGGAGTATTGATATCTTTCAAGATACAGGGTTGGAAGGAAAGTGAAAATACCTGCTTAACGAGATCACTTTCATTGAACTGGAACATTTTATAGAGGCCTTCACAAGCGGTTGTTAGATGATCTGCGTGAGTTTTCATGGCCTTCTTCAAAGGAGTGATGCAATTCCCAGTCGATATGGAATGAACGCAGAGCTAAACAAGTCAAATAAAACAAAGTAAAAAATATTTTAATAAAAGTAAAAAAATTGACGAAATTTTATTTTGGCTACCTTTTAAAAATATAATTAGTAGAAAAATCTACAGAAAAAATTATTCTGAATATATTACAAAACCTGCAACATACCTCGTTACCAGAAAGGACGTGAAAAATGCGCAATGCTCCAATAGATATGCATGAAGTTTGCGACCCCAGAGATTTCAGAATAATAGGAATTTGGCCGAGAGGCGGCACCTGATCGAGAAACGAAGGCTGGTTGGCAAAGAATCCTACGATAGAAGAGGCGACAATATCTACGAAGGCCTCCTAAATAACGGTGATGCTAGCAATCAAACATAGATTAATTGACACAAAATACTACTTTAATTTCAAATTTAAGGCAACTCAATAAGTTGTATTCATAAAATTATTAAAATAAAATAGAACCTTACAAATTTTCCATTTGAATTGATTATTATAACGCATTTTCACAGCAAAAAATTGTTATAAAATTGTGAGAAAGGTTACATTTTAATAAATTGAGATGTATATGAATTTATTCCAAGTAGAAACAAACAACTAGAGTTTGTCATTTATTGTTTTGATAGAATTTCGATTAAGGAGGTCTTATGCTGGACAGGTATAGACAATGTCTCTAGAATTTTTTATCGCACTGTGATAGTCTGTTACAATAAGAAAATACCTACAAAAAAGTAATAAACAACATAAGAAAAATGAAGTGTTCTAAAATAATGAAATTATTAAAGAAGAGTGCGTTGACCAGGTTTGGGCACGAGTACAAAACTTTTAATTTACGTGTCAATTAATAATGTAAATGTAAACGAGATAAGAAGAAAAGTTAATTAATTCGTATAAATGGAAACTATAATAGGAAATACACTAGAGTAAATCTGTAAGTAGATAAATAGAAGAAGACAAACTAGCTTCGCTAAAATCATTTATGGAAAAATATCAAATTACGAAAACTGCTTGGTTGACTAACACTGAAAGGTAGAAGCGGGCCACTGTTTCGCTTCGGCTTCACAAGTAATGGGTGCAAAGTGTTTACAATTAACCCATTTTATGTAGTAGTGGAAACATTGATGAAGGTATTATATTCGATTAGATTAGTTATTGAGAAATCACTAATCGGTTCCTTTGATATAAAAAAATTGAAAAGAGCTTTAAGCGTAATGGGCGCGCAAAGCAGGCAACAATTTACCCCTCTAAAACAAGCACTTTTAGAATTTTAAAAACATTATATTTTTCAGAATGAGTAGGTCCAAAACACAATTACAAACACTCATTTTAAAATAGTACGCGAGATGTGTAATTAATGGGCTGGCTACATTGTCTATGATTGATTCGTTGATTAGAGATGAGAAGAAAGGACTTTGATTACGCGGTTGCTACATTGCTCTGCATCATAAAAATTCAACTTCATGAAAAATATTGATAAACAGGAACAAACAATTGCTTAAATGATTATTGATAAATACATAATACCTGAATAAATTCCACTATGATTAAGATTTTTCTGGAAGTGATTTAGACTGTAGTAAAGAGTGACATCGGGTACCCGGTAAACCCGACCCGATTTCGGGTAGGGTGTCGAATTTTCGCGTCGGGTCGGGTTCGGGTACAAAGGTTAGATTGACTATTAAAACAATACTGGTGTTAATCACAGCTTGATGTGAGAAAGATGCAAAACGTTTAGTAATACGAATGAATTGCTGTTTCCCGTCAGATAATGATTGATGTTAATGATCATTATATTGGAGAAAGATCCACAACGCCAAATCAAATGCAAGGTTTCGGGTCGGGTTAGGGTCAATGTTTACCTCATATTGTCACTCTATAGCCTCTAGTATCAACCAAAAATATTCGATGGCAAATTGCAAATACTTACGTTTACATTACGTTCTTGAGTTTGATTTTTAAAACATTCGAGTAGATCGACCATGAATTCCCGTGGGCGTCTTAAAACCCATGACGGTTGCGCAACGTACAATCGCAGGTAGACACCACTCACAACAGCCTCGTTAGCGTCGGTCACGGCATACACAACCGCGAAATTGTCTGGCAATCGCCATGTGGTATCGGGATTGACTTTTTGAAGATTGTAAAGCTCCTTCTTTAACTCTGTTACTCGATTACACACCTCCTTCCGAGTGTTATCTTTCCAAATAAGTTCGGGATTCTCTTGAACTCCTAGAATAAAAAACATTAATTTTTGGGTATTGCTGTCGAAGTGAATTGAAAATATTAAGGTCATAAGCTGGTTGCTTTGCAAAGGTTTTTAAAATGGACTTCTTCTTAGTTGAATTCGGAGCGATTACTAAATGAAAATATACAACAATTTTATAAAGCATGAGAGAATTGACAGAATTCACTTATAATCTAATTAGAAAAATACTTTTGTAAGTTTTGAATGCAATTCTACCAAAATTGCATGTACCATTATATAATAAATTCAAATGAAATAATTGTCAACATTGTGATTTAATATTTAAATATAATAAGATCCTTCATAACGTTTAGTATCAAACGGCGAAAAAATTAGTGTATAATATCCTCATACCTAACAACAGATAATATATAAAAAAATACCAAAAACGCCATATATAAAGCAACTCCAGGAAATTGTTGTTTTGCATATTTTGACAAGAGAACTCTGAGAAACGATTAGTTTTATGTATTAAATCTAAAACTGCTTTTCAATTAATGCCTTTGTTTTATAGTGTGTACACGTAATTTACAATGAATATTAATTTAAAAAATTGGGGTGTAGTTACATACTAAAACTTATAAGATACGGAATTATAACCTTCAAACATGTGAACTGCAGCAGATGGCGTATCACGCATGGCATCCATAAATATTGGGGGTAGAAATTTATTAAGGAAAATCCGGACTTTTGGTCCAACTAATTTATCGCTCATTAGCTTGCCGAATACTTCTGCAGCTCTTTCTCGAATATCAGCATCTCGATGACTGCAGTAGAGATCCAATATGTATAGGAGAGCACCTTTAGACAAAGCCTCTCTGACAATTTGTGAATTGGATGAGAGATTTTGTATGGCCTCCAGAATCAGTCCATTGCCTAGATGAAGTCGGAATTTAGAGATTGAAAATAACGAAATTGAATTTTACCACTGGGTAGAGTATTGAATGTCAGCAACAGATACCCGAGCACGTTCGTTTCTGCAATTTTGTTCACGCAATTTTTATTTGCCACTACAGTTGCAATAACCTAAAAAAATCTCAGGAAAATCATAATCAAATGAATTGAATAACTGACTGGGTTTAAAATCACACGGTCTACAACTAGCCATTAAATTAAAACTACCTACTATATCTGTTGCACGAAGTTGCAGACATAAATATATCATGTCTGATAATGCAAAAACAAATCTTTTATGCACACATTTCGCACGCACATGTAAAATGATAGATCATTAGGAAAGAGAAGATAGAGTTTTGTAAAGACCACAATATGTCACCTCAATGTAAATCTGAAAAACAAATCAGTAGTGAAACCAGTATAACAGACTAGAGATGAATACATATATGATGGATTTTAGTCTACATGTAATTAAAAGTGAATCACTTGCACAGGTCGTACACTTTAAGAAACCACCACAAGATAGCATGCATCTCGATGTTGCAATCGTGATCATGAAAACTACGGCATTCAAATAAAAAGTGCAGAAGGTGTCACTCTGTCTGTTTTAATGACCCCATTAATAAAAATTTGTAAAACAGACTTAAGTTGTAAAATATCTAATATAGAAGCTCTATTGTGATTTAAAAAGCTAGCAACAAGCGTTAATTAAGATGGGTGTTAGTGATGGTCACGGGAAGCCAACTTTAATGATTAATTCAGGTACCAAACCCTGATGCTGATTAACAAGAAAAGCAAACAAAGGCACAAGACGCACTAACCTCGACGAGAGAATACAAATGAACTTCGTTCTAATTAAAATAAAATAAAAATAACAATGAATTGAACAGAAAGAAATGAATTACCTCTAGAGTACTCTCTTGGATTTGATGCAAACCAAATAAAGCCAAAAATGAAAACAGCAACTTGAAATGACCATTGCACTCAGATTCAATTCCTAAGTAGTTTTAACTGAACACTGAAGAATTTAAGGGAAGTTTAAATTTTAAGTTCTATTATGTGTAGTTGATAAACATTTTATGATTGACTGGGTTAGATTTTGAAAAATAATCTTTTTAGAAATGTGTAATGCCTCTATGCATCTAAATCAGGTTGGTTATAATATTCAACAATAAAAGAGCATGTCGTTTTTACCTTGGTTGTGAACGATGACATTCTTTAATGCACGTAGAGCTAATAAAACATCACTAAGCCTTGAAGAACCCTTGTTCAAAGACTGGGTCATTCCAATCAATGAAAACAAATATTGGGCTTCGGATTCCAGAAACTCTAGAAGGCCTTGCGCTAAAGAGGCCGGTTCCTCGAGAATAAACGTATTTTGTTCATTGTAGATGCGAATATATACATCACGAATCATAAGCTCATTGGAATGTGAAGAAAAGACGAAGTCGCTACCAAAATTTTGATCGCACTCCCCCTAAATAGGAACATCAAACACGCATACATCTCAAATAAGTGAAACTTAAATTTTAGCAAAAACAATTACTTCTTTAGTAAATTATAAATTGAGACTAACAGTAGAAAAATATACAATGTTAATAGTAAGGCAACTAATAACCCCTTGTCTCTAAAGTACAGTGCCTATTAATTAATATTGATATTTTTAATACTACTGAATATGATATAAGAATGATTACAAATGCATGAAAATGATAATTGTGAAATGTTTACATTATAGTTGGATGAGAGTAAAGGGAAAAAGATAGTTAAACAGGCTAAGCAAAGGGAAGATAAAGTGATAGACGTTGGGACAGAAGTGGCGGAAGCAGCAGAACCAGTGGACGCAGAAACTGAAGCAGCAATCAAGGAAAAGATGAAGGAAGAAATAGGTGAGAGAACTCGGTTGCCAGTTCCAAGAGAAGTTAAGAAAAGCAAGCTAGCAGTAGACAACAAAGGTCAATAAATTGTTGAAGAGGATAGATGCTAGGAGTGTCACAGAAGTAAATAGCTTAGTGTATGCAGGCGCATGGGAAGTGCTGAAGAATGTAGGCATGGACATGAAGAAGAAAAGGCGACAAGAAGATAAGGTAGACAGAAAGCCAGCATGGGAGAGAAGAATTGAGAATAAAGTGGCAAAGATTAGGCAGCAAATAGGGAAGATCAGGACAAGTAAGGCGGTGCAGGACAGGTGCAGGCTAGGTAAAGGGAAGACTATAGAAACTGCAAGAGAAGAGCTAAAGCAGAGATTAGTTGCAGAAGCTGAGAAACGCAGAAAATATAGGGCAAGACCAAAGCAAGCAAGAGACAACATGAAGTTTGAGGCCCACGAAGGAAGATTCTACAAAGAACTAGATGCAGGAGAAAAGGCTACAGCTAAAGCAGGCGAGGATGCAGTAAGGGTCTGGGAGAATATATGGGGAAGTGAGGGACCAGAGATAGAGAGCGCGCAGATGCAGAAGGAGTTCAGACAAGAACAAGAAGTAATTACACCTGCAAAGCTGAAGAAGTCTCTAAAGAAGATGAAGAACTGGAAAGCGCCAGGCAGAGATGAGGTACATGGGTATTGGCTGAAGAAGTTCTCAAGTGTTCATGAGAGACTACCAGTAGCATTGGATGAGTGTGTGGTGAGTGGGTGTCCAGAGTGGATGGTAGTGGGAAGGACATTTCTGATACAGAAGGACCCAAAGAAAGG
>CABFPE010000022.1:2401593-2414141 GCA_900660155.1 Hofstenia miamia
GCAATTTTATACCATGCCATTTCCAAAAATCCGCGGGACAGTAAATCCACTGGGACTGAGAGATCCCGCAAATTTGATAGTGTTGTATAACTGTATAAAAATTATAATCTACATTACTATATTCAAATATTTATGTATTAAAACCCACACAATATACTGGGTATAACTATATATATATATATATATATATAATATATATATAAATTGTTGAAGACGAATCTCAGCTAAATAAATGAAATTATGGAGACTTGCCGGTTGTTGGATTGGCCAATCCGGAAATCGTGTTAAGTCGCACAAATTCTTGAGGTAAAAGATATTGACGTACAACTCGTCTTCTAATCCTTCATATGCGATTACAGGAAGTGGACAATACTGATACACAGCCCGCGTGTTACTCCGAAGTCGTGGTGTGAATTCTGCAATATGAGCCGCAATTCTGATAATCATTGACTGCCTAAGCAAAGATATTTATTGAAAAATAATTATGTAAAGTTTGAATTATAATAATGAATCTCCATTTGAGACCGCCAGGTCAGATAAAAGAATCCCATTGAAATATATTTGGCTGCTAATGAAAAGGTAATTTTTAATATTCTCTTTGGACCACAAAATTTATGTATTATTTTAAGAGAATAGCAATAGTCTTTTTCTGTTATAGATCAGATTTCGTATGTTTTCACTGCGGACGACTAATAAAATTTTCAACGTATTGAAAGGTCACTCAGGAACACTCAAAGCGCGTAAATAAAAACAATATAATTACCTTAACTGATTGCCCCAAATTGCTTCCGGAGTATTATATTCTCCAAGAAATATTTGGGCAAACTTTTCAGGGCCGTGATTTTCTAGAAAGAACACCATGGCATCAGGTAAAATGGGTCCCAAAATACTACACTGCATTATATCAGAAGTTTTCTTTTCTTCTGAAATAAAGGCCTGCTTCAAATGAAGATATTTCAACAGCCTAAAACATGGACTATGAATTGCATTTATGATATAAATTTTGCACTTAAGTTTATATATCAATATTTTTGTAAATGTGAGTCCAGACACGAGATTGGGAGATGCCCTTGTGATGCATGGATGAAGATTTCCTGTTTCCAAAACTCAATATGAAAATTGAAATTTTGGATTGAGGCATATCAATTTGAATAATGCCAAAATTTACACAATGTAAAATGTCCCAACATGTCCAGCTGGGAAACATCAGAGTGGCAAATAAAAAATTTCAAACACAACATTAAAAATAAGCAAGTCTTGATAAAATAAGAGCAATATGAATTCAACAAATGTTAAAGATATTTGATTAAAGAAAAAAAGAGTACTTTATATTAGACATTTGGTGAGTCGACGAACCATCATAAGCAGAACTTAGTTACAAAATAAAGTAAGAGGTTAAAAACCACTGATTACGGGTATTGAATAATAAATTATGTCATACATGCCCATTCTCTATTGCCTCAAATCACGTCATATTTTAAGCATTAACGCATCCACTATTAAACGTAATCGACTTCTGAGGAAAATATAAAGGACTTTACTTTGCTATTGGCAGAACATTGGACCCTGTATACATCAAAATGAAGAAGAAAACTCCAGTGAGGTAGAAACGCGACATATTAGGGTTGTCTTGCACGATTTCCAAAAGAAGAATCGCGACTCTTTCCACAATGGCTGGCTCAAAGGTGAGAAGCATCTGTACAAGATGCGGCAAGTTGATGGCGTTGGAAAGTATTCGCTTGGCTTTCGGCAGCGGACGGATTATGGCATCATCACCATCTCTAAACATATGCATCTCAACAATTGCACTTGAAATTCACTCGAATTTCACACAATAAGGGTTAGATAGAACCCACCTTTTAAATAAATCAATAATATTATTTAAATGTATATTTAATGGAACTGTAAGCTTGGAGCTTTTCTACCAGATGCATATACTTGAATTGATGGCATAAAATTTCTCCACATATCATTCGTTTAACCCTTACGAGTCGAACGGGAACTATAGTTCCCGCTAATGTTTACAGGAGCCTAACGGGAACCATTAATCCCTATATCCCATTCAAATACATCCTATTAGTCATTTTGGAGACCGAGGCAATTTCTAGAGTACTTATTTATAAACTCATAAAAAAGTCATCTGAGGTTTTAAATATAGCCTACTAAATATGCATCATACAGTTTTTAAATTAAAAATTAAATTACCTAGGTTTAGACTTGAAAGGGTTAAGGAAAACTGAAATGTACCAATAACTTTGCTAAAAGTTCTCTAGTTGATCACATCAAAAGATTGGTCATTGAACAAACCCCACAATTTAAAAGCTAAAGTAGATAAAGCAGAAATAATTTTGACTATTTGCCCAAACACACTGTTTGATTTAAATTAATGAGCAAACAGCGATTCGCAATAAACGTAGGTAAACAAAAATGAAGATGAAAAACAGTGTGCGATAAAACCACTTTCAATATGCAATCACAAACTTGAAAATTGAAACGTTTCTATGTTCTCCTATTTCAGATCAAATCCCTATATAATCTCAAGAAATCTACTCCCAAAACAATGATAGAGGCATTACAACCCCACATAGATTTAGAATATTCCGTATGCATGTATACTGTTAAAAACTTTTTTTACTTCATTCTTGTAATTCGTATAAAGAAAAACGGAAAAATGGAACCTGCTGGGGAAATACTGGGAAATTTTCAAAAATATGTCCAAAATCAAAATAGCGAGTTGCGATTCATTCAAGACAGCAGTTCCTTCAGCTAAAAGATACCAACGCAACTGAGCGATGTTCTTCATAGAATGCCATCCATCCATCCCCTGAGCCCAGAACTTGCTCTTCCCGATATTGATTTCATCCTTTGCACGCATTTCTTTCAACTAAAAAAGCAGAATGCTTTGAATGAATCAATTTAAATTGAAAAAATTCAATGGGATGGGAAAAAATGAATGAAATACCTCTGCGTAACTAAAGGGTCCAGTTTTAGTGTTTTCAGCAACAGTAATGTACCACTCCTTCTCGTCTGCAGCCGCATCGTGTGAAGGATCTGCTTCTAACACATTCAGCTAAACAATGCATCCCAATTCAACAAAAACAGAACCTGTTTGAAGGACATTTTAGATTGAAAATCATAGTTACATATATACACATTTATACAGTTGTCACTCGTAAAAATGTGAAATTATGGCAAATATGCGGATGAAAAGTTAATTCAAATAAAACAAACAATAAAACTAACAATAGAAGACTTAAATTACAGTAAATAACGGATTAAAAATGGCTTTTGTCAACGAAGCGACGACGTTAATGGAGTTGATTTAGCGTAAGTAAACAGTTGATAGTAAAGATAACAAAGCGTTTAAACATATTCTATAATAGGAATTGGAGATAATACCTGCAAGGGAACAACAGCCCTGCTAACATGCAAATGCGCAAGAGTGAGCAAATCAACCAAAACTTTGATACCATTCGCATCCAAAAGAATCCGAACGTTCTTCTCATTTAGAATCAACTGATTGATGAAAATCACCAGTCTATCTCTTTCCTCCAAATTGAAACACTAAAAACTGAAAAATGAGAAATTTCTAAAACATTTTGAATTTGCGTTCTTAAGCATAGCTTAATGGTAGGCATTAAAAAAATATCCGGTGAAATCCGAGTGTTGATGCCATGGCTATAATTGAACCCAACTTACCAGTCATCTAACAATGGACGCCTAAGTAGCTCTATCTTAGGCGCAGACTCACTGTGCTCGCAGCAATATACTAAGCTGACCCGGGTAAGGCTAATACCGAAAATGCAGTGATTACTGCGGCATTGATTGTAATAATTGAAGCTATAAGTACCGTCAACGAGCCGAGCCGATCCGAGCCGAGCTTGCCTTGAGCACAGTATTTGATATACAACGAGCCCAAAACGAGCCTATTTTAGGCAAAGCAAGTTTATAGTTCTGCTTGTTAATTTGATTATAGAGATTTTTCTTATTTTTTGAAGTCAATAATAGGAAGAGCTATGTAAAAAATTCTTTGAGCACAATATTTTAAAAAAAATACCGAGCTAAAACGCGCCTCATTCAAAGATTTTATGTGGCGAGCCGAACTTACACAAAATTTAAACGGGCCGAGCTTGGAAATGTCGGCTCGTTGACAAGTCTGATAAGTACATTATCCAAGGCCAAAAAGTTATTTGTAGAAGCCGGAAAATGCTCTTCAAAAAAATATTGATTCCATATTACGAATAGATCAGTTGCCACTTCAATATTTTCTTATTATCATCTTTTTTTGTAACATAACCTCCAATTAGAAAATAAGATTTCAAAAAACTAATATACTTTGTAGTTTCATGGGCGTGAAACAGGTAAGATAAAAATGAGTTACTTATAAAAATAGTAATACACTCAAAGTAGATTTTGCACAGTTTTCTGTCAACTTAAACTTCTCTTATGTATCTTACAAGTTTTTGAGTAAGTACACATACTAAAGTACTAAATGGTAAATATTACAAATGCATTATTTTCTTAGTTTATTTTATAAGATAATTATCAAATCCAATTTATAACATTATATCCGTAATCTGTATCTTTGCAATGTTTTGGATAAAATGTCAACAACTTAGATGTGAAACCTACAAAAACATTGCAATTGATGAATCCGCTAGGAATTATTTGAAAGTTAAAGATTAAAAAATCTGAGAAGAAAACTCTCAAAAATCAATAAGAAGTCATATGATGCAAATACTGACCCTTTCAAGCATGCCAATTACAAAGGCAGTGTCATTAAAGGGGCCAATTAATTCGTGGCAATGCTTGTAGACAATAGACATCGCTTGCAGACACATGCAGCGCATTGGACTTTTGGTGGAAAGCAGGAAACGATGGTATAGATCATTGAAAAATTCCGTACTAAACAATATTTTTATGAAAAATAAAAAAGCTAAACTTAGTGAAACCTACACCTTTTAGGAATTGAAAAGTCAACAACACATTATGATGAATTTATGATAATTGGTGGTTGAATGCTCTCATATAGAAATAAAAAAATATTTAAAAACCCCTTTCTATTTAAAAAACAATAAAAGATGTAGTTTATTAAATTAATTACCTTGCTATATAAATATATATATATATATATATATATATATATATATATAATATTGTTTGGATTTCAAGTTTGTGAAATTAAAGTTCTACATACTAAGTGTTTCCACTTCATGGGTTTTGCAAAAAGCAAGAGAATGTTCACTTTCGCCTAAAAACTTTAATTGATAAGATTTAAGGAAAGTTGTTACAAATTACATCATATTTTTCAATTTTGTCTTCATTCAAACTATTTGCCATTTAAATCAATGGCAGAATTTAAACCTAATGAAGCCTAAAAATTCAAAAAAAAATTATTTACTTAATGCACAATTAATGAATTAAGCCAACAGAGCAATAGATGCAGATTTGCAAATAATTTTCTAAAATATCTTATTATAAAATTGCATTCAAATTCAGAAATAAGACATGAAGATAGAGCAAAACTTTGACTTCAAACAGTTTTTTAGAATTTTGAAAGCATCGGAAAACGTTTATTAGACCACGGTAAACTTAAAAAATCTTTGAAGAAATTAAATCAGTGTAAGGGTTGAATCAGTAGGATAAAACTATGAATCCTATGAACTTAAGAATTTTACAAAATAACATCATCTATAAAAACGAACAATGATGTAAAATAGACGGTGAACTTAAAAAATCTTTGAAGAAATTAAATCAGTGATTCCCAACTTAGTCATCCCTAAAGCTATGAATCCTATGAACGTAAGGATTTTACAAAATAACATCATCTATAAAAACGAACAATGATGTAAAATAGACGGTGAACTTAAAAAATCTTTGAAGAAATTAAATCAGTGAGCAATACCAGTATTCAAAGATTAATGTATAAAATTAACAGACAAATGATTCATTGATAAAAATTTAAAAGTTAATAGCATTAAAACATTGTCAGGATCTCTTCTTCAAAATATCTAGACAGAAAACTCACGGACGTCGAATAAGAAGCTCTTCAGTGTCGCCGCGCTCTAAAAGCACTCGGAGAAAGTAGTCACCGATACGGATTTCATCCGCCAGGCATTCATAACGTACTTCAAACTCATTGTGGTTCCAGGAAAGCACTTGAGCGCCGCCTATTAACTCGCGATCTTCGGCCAGCATTGAAATTTCTAACTCAAGCTTAGACCTCAACTCCTCTCTCGTCTAAAGTAATAAAGGAAGTAAATCAATGATAGATGGGAAGGTGCTTTTAGAAAATAACCATAGTTATAAACAAAAATTTCATTACTTTGTGTTAAAAAAATCTGATTTCTAAAATGAAATATCAAGAAAAAAATGAAGTAATTTGTGCAACAAAAACTATAGGATAACCATAAAATTTTTATGAAGTGTCTCCTACAGTTCTATACCCGAAGAGAACCATATTATTAAAAATGAACTTACAAGGATTTGTATTCTTTATTTCATATTTTACCTACTTGATCATACTCTGCGTAGCTATCTTTTTTGTTTCTAGGTGTGAATTATACAAGCTGCACTATTTAATACGTACAGCATATAAAATTCATTGTAGAGCAATACAAATTGTAATTATACGTAAACAACTACAAACCAAAAGTATAATGCAAGGCAATACATTATGTATTGCCTTGGTATAATGCAATACACAATCACAAATATCCTTAAGTTTTATGCATTGATAACATGGAATACTTTTTGCAAATTATATAAACAGAAAAGTTTAAAAATCTTAACGTTAAATGGTCCTCTTTGTTAGCATGCACATAAATAGGTAGAATGTCAAATTAATAAATAGATGGAAAAAACCAACAAAAAGAAAATTCCATTATACCTTATGATTCCAAATGAGATTTGACATCATGTGATCTTGATTAAATCTAAACACAAAAACTTTGTTCATTAAAAGTTGACAAAAAAATAATTTTCAATTAGAAATTCTGATATAGGAATTGAACTAATCTGGCTGACGTAGACAATTTAAAATATTTTAAAAAATGACTAGACAGGAATTGCAGCGTAGACAGTCTCGAATCTATCACAGAATTGCTAGCAATTGAATTTAATGAATTGCAAGCAATTTTCTAAATTTACTGAAAATAAAAGCTAACATTTGAAAAAAAAGATAATATTGGATTTCTTTGTTCTTTTATTCACAATAGTTTAAATACATCGAAGTGGTTAATTGAAAACAGTGTTTTTATACATTGAACAGTTTAAGTAATTCCTCGCGGATGGAAATGGTATGACGTTTTCTGAAATAATAAATCAACTTTTACCTGTTGTACATATTAGAAATTTTATAATTTCAATTGGGAAATGCAGATATTAAGCGTCACTGTAAAAATTAGTAGCATTGCATGAAACCACTCCCTGCAACAATAAAGCATAATCATATATGAGTCAACATGTACCTGCATAAGCATGTTGTATATATATAGAAAGTGGATGGTTAAAAAGTCACCAAATAAAGTAGACAGAATACTCATACATTCCTAAATGCACTTTAAAAAAAATGATGTCCCAAATTGGAAGCATGTGGAAATTAAAAAATATTTCATATCATTAATGTAAGAATACCAAAAAATGAAAACATTAGTAAAAAGAGAGAATTCTTTGATTATTGCTCTATGATTGTCAGCATGGCAATCTAAACACAATCAAACCATTCTGCTGTCTCTGAGCAAACTATTTATTTGCTACCAAATATCAACAATTGCTGCAGGTATGTCAGGCTTATGTAAATCCAATAGGTCTTTCTTCGTATTTTTATAGATAAAAACATAAAGGTAGTATATCTAACTATTGCCATTGTAGTTTTTACAGTTACTCTTGTTTAAAATGATTTTATCATCACTCTTTGTTCCACACTTCTCTATATATTTCCAATTGTGCAGCTGGTTTGGTAGAAACCCTAACAAACCATCTGTGGAATTCTGAAGCTAGTCTTGGTCAAAAAGACAATCCAATTTGATGAATAATTTATCAAGCAAGTTTCAACTTCTTTTTGATGATCTTGATCAAGGTACTTTCTCTTATGCTAAATTACAAATAGAATCCACTTGTGTAACAACACTACTAGTATTTGGCAGGTAACAGATAAATTTTTTGTATCGTAACAGAAGAACCATTCTAGGCGGAGAGAAGCACCCCTAGGGAAATACAGAGGGACAATCCCATTCCCAGAACAAAGTTTTTCTTTTCTCGGTATTAGTTATCGCGTATGCATGCACCGTTTACAAATATTCCATTTATTTATTATATTGTATTGAAAGTACATTATATGTTACGTTAAGAATTAACTTATGACTAGGGCAGCCACTTTGTAGACCTAAAAATTGCATTTATAGACCTAATGATATGACCTAAAAATCCAAATTCTAGACCTGAAAAAGCAGATTTTCGCTCAAATTTTTATTGATCGAGATTGTTACTTGCGTAAGAGAGCATATAATTTTCAATGTTTTCATTTAGACAGCAAATTTTTTTGCTTGCTTAAAGATCTTTCCACATCGCCGCTTGATGGCTGGCACCTTCTAAGTAGTTGATAATCCGCAAGGGAAATGTAATGAAAGAATAATGAATTAATGAGATATTGTGGATTGCCATACCACTTACGGATTTAATTCATGCCATATCACCTGTGAATTTTAACAAAATGTGACCTATAGAACGAATTTTGACGAAATATGACCTATAAGACTTTATAGACTTAATGGTTGCCCTACTTATGACCCTGCAACCCATCAGCTGCCCAAGAATTACAATGGTCATTTATGACAAATTTTAAAATTTGATAACTTCGAGTGAGCATTTAACAATGTATCAAAAATGAATACATTGTCATTTACTAGTCTGTAATTCATGTTCGTCTGAGAGCAATATTGGCGGATTGGTATAAATAACGCTTACTGATAGAAGAGCATTGACCAGTTGTCATTTGCCTTAACCCGTTGTCTACGTCTGCGAAGAACAATGGGATTTTGGAGCTCTTTTGACTTCTGAGCTTGTTGGGAACCAACTCTTGACTTCCAATGCGTCAAAAAAGACTCAATTTGCTGCATGGAAGCATGGGGAGTCCCACTTCGACTCTGTGACTAAATATAATGGTCGTCGTAAGCAAAATATTAAAAAACTGAGAACACACCATTGCCAATTCTAGGTTGTTCTTTCGTAGATTAACAAGTGCTGATTCGTTGGTTGGTGGTTTTTCTGTTGAGTCAAGAAAGGCCACTAAGCCAGCAGGTAAAATTCTCTTCAAAAGATTCAATGCATTTGCGTTGCCTGTGATCCACAGAGCAATTAAGTAACGACTCAATTGTCTAAATAAAAGTTAAACAGATTTCAAAAATTAATTATAATGTTGTATTGCATATTTATAAAAAAACAGATATAAAGCTGAAATCATTCAACTTATTCAGAGGCACTAGAGACAAACATTTATGCAAATATTTAGTTGGTGATTCAAATGTTTGCCATTCGATTGAAGATCATTAGAGATGATGATCATACCTATTGGCCAGGCTTCTACTTTCATTGCTGGTTGTGAAGAAAGCTGCATAAATATGTTGGATAAGAGCACCTTCGGCCAGAGCAAGTTGTTGCATGCTGCGAGCAGTGTCCTCATCTCCCTCTTCTATCAATGCTCGCATCAGCATCCCTGCCGATTTAACAATAGCCATCGAGGAATGCTAGACATTTCGTAAATAAATTTATAAGTGAAGAGCAATGATATCATCATCATAAGAATTCAAAATCTCACAACAACATTAATATGATTAATTAATTGGAATTATATTACAATGACTTTGAAAAGTATTTTTTAATAGAAACTCTAGGTTAGAGTTACAATATGACAATACAATTTATTTTATAAATTGATTTTACCTAAATTAGCTGCACATATTTATCGATAATTGATAATCAGTTTTTATCATTGAACTGCAAACAAACGCCATTGATAAACTACATGTATTTATACAGAAAATTTTTGCACAACTAGCAGCAAGAAACCATAATCGAGGAGAACATAAATTGTCAAAAAAAGCGTAGCAAAAGCTTGAACTACGCCCATGGCTTACGCTTTAACCCTTTCAACCCGGATGGTGCATATATGTACCATTTAACTTCTTTTGTCCAATATAATAGTAATCATCATAAACTTTATAAAATTACTTTACATTATATGTTTTAGCCATCTAGAATCTAAAAATAATAATAATTACAGAAAAAAAACTTCGGGTTGAAAGGGTTAAACCAGAACACACATGCCGGGATCATGAGGTAGACTAACTTGGGGAAATCACATATAGCATGATACATCCAAACATTTTAGTGTGTGAATTTTTATAGGAATATAATTAGAAAATGGGACAATAAATAAAATTTAAAAACCTGAAACAATTTGAAAATGACTCTCCCTAGAGCAGCAACTTTGCCTAAAAGATTGTCGAATGTTGAACCATCAGTAGTTTCACTATAAGGGGCGCAAAGAGCAAATGTAAGAAAATCCAAAAGCGAGCTTATCACCAAAGCACCTGTTCCACGATTCTAAAATTTTCAAAGGTAAATCTACTGACTTTACCATTTCCCTACATGTCAAAGCATTTTATAAGTCACCAACAAAAAAGAAGTAACATCATTATTATACAGGGTGAAGATAAAGTCCCGCAAAAAAGTAACCTAAAAATAAACCACACTACAATCATTTTTAATAAAAATATGTTATCAACAATAAAGGGAATTTATTATTAGAACAATATTTTATTCAATATGTCCAGCATTAACATTATATATGGAAAATATTCTGTCAATTACATTATTGTAGACATTGTTAAGAACAATATCATTATTCAAACGTTCATGGTGAATTTTAAAGTTATAGGGATACAATTGAAATCTTCTCTTTAATATTGAAAGAACACTTTTTTACTTATTCCAGCTATTTTTGAGACTGAGCGACTTGAGCATGACCCGACAGCAGACTGATTTTGAATACACCATTTTGGTGAAATAACTCTATCAATAGCACTTTACCTTTGATTGACAGCTTGGACATTATAACTTGCTAAAAGTAATGAATGCATCATAAAAATTTTCCATTTATATAGTATATTTTAATGTTACTAAAAATAGATTGAGGAATGCCTTAGAAAAATAAATTAAAAAATTACTTTTTGCGTGACTTTATCCTCATCCTGTATAATAATAATTTTAAATAACGTAACCAGCTTACCATTGATAGCTACAACTCACACACAGCAATAAACAATAATCATTCTGGAGTTTTAATTTGTGACACACTGATTTGCCTCTACCTGTGAACTTTGCGCCTCACCACACTCATCTTGGAGTTCAACAACTTGCTGCAAACTTAAATTGGACTGGACATGTGTCTTTGCGTCTCCGCAAAGCTAATTCCTCGCTATTTGCCCTTTTCCGTAATGTTCCTTTTAATACCTCGTCCGCTGTGAAGCTCTCTTTGTTCAAGTCCATTCCTCGCGCCATTCTTCTCTAACGCGTCTCCTTGTTGGTGGCCTTCTCGTGCTTTGTTCCACTCCATGGAACGTTTCCAGAAACGCGCTTTCAAATGGATTTCCTCTTTGGACTATAAAGACGCTCTGCTGAAATTCTCCACTCTCCCGCTGTCACTCTACTTCCATGCCTGTGATCTCCTCCTGTTCAATCGACTACTGACTCGCAAATTGGATCTTGATCCTTTTGATTTCATTATGTTCTCTAATTCCTGCTGCACTCGCTCTGATGATGTTGTCACCTTCTCCATTCGTCGTACAAAGAAACATCGCACCCTTCACTCGTTTTTCAATCGTGCTTGTACTGCTGCTAATTACATCTTGACTCGCAACCCTCCAACAGCGATTGATTTCTTTTCCCCGCCACCGAGCTTCAAAAAATCGTTGGCTTTCCTCTTTGCTGAGCCCTTCTCCAACTTCGCCTACTCTTCCATTTGCTCCTATTTCATCTCCTGTGACTGTCCTCGCTGCCATAAAACTTGACTTGTTTTTATTTTTTTGTTGTGTATGTCTTCAGCGGCTAAATAAAGTCATTGATTATTATTATTATTATTTACTCATCTGGAACCCCATTATCACGATCACCAACCTAGCCACTACACGTTTACATTAATTGTAGAATACACAGATAACTCTAGTAGAAGTAAAACAGTGCCGTCATTTCGTTGTTACGCCAAGCGATCTCTGCTCTCTCTACCTCGACTCCGTCAACCAATGATGGCCCTGGCGTCATATCATCCTTATCTGACTCCCTAACAAAGCTTTCCTCTGATGTTTCCTCTCTGCAATCCCAAATGTTCTCCTACAGTGCTGCTGCCTCGCGTTCTGTCTCATCTCTCCCCAATAATCCTGCTCCGAGTTTCACACCCGTGCTTGCTCCTCCTTCTGCTCTACCGCATCCTCCCAAGCAGTCTATCCCTTCATCAACTAACCGTAATCATCCTCGTCCGGTTTTTGGTT
>CABFPE010000022.1:2415217-2436017 GCA_900660155.1 Hofstenia miamia
CATGTGCCCTGGTCCGCCTGCGCTAATCCGGCTAATCCGACTTTGTGATATGGTCTTCAGCGCCCATGATATCTCTCATGCTTAAATCTTGCAAGTTGTCTGGTCCTGACGGTGTTCCTTCCTTTGTAATTCATGAAACCTCCTCCACGCTTTCTATCCATTTAAAGCATCTTTACTCCTTCATTTGCTCCACTAAGCGCTATCCTGCCTGTTGGAAGACATCTTGGATTTCTCCGCTGTTAAAATCTAATCAGCTTCCCTCCTCGCAGGTCACATCCTACCGCCCAATAGCTATTCTATCTCGACTGTCTATCATCTTTGAACGCCTTGTTTTTCGTTATGTATTCCCAAAAATTCGTCACCTCATCTCTTCCTCTCAGCATGGCAACCTTCCTGGTCGCTCTACGATTACTAACCTGCTCACTCTGATCGAAAACTGCTACTTTCACTCTGATAGTAATGATCCTGGTTGTATTATCTTTCTTGACATCTCAAAAGCGTTTGATCGTCTCCCTCATTCCATTCTGCTTGACAAGTTACGTTTATTTGGTTTTGATGTGGATTTCATCGAACTGTTCCAGTCCTACCTGACTAATCGCCACCAGTGTGTCAAAATCAACTCGTCTATCTCTTCTCCTGTCCCCGTTACTAGTGGTGCCCCTCAAGGCTCAGTGTTTGCTGTTCTTTTCTTCCTCGTTGCCATTAACGACCTCCCTCATTCTGTTCTCAACTCGTCTTGCCTGTTGTATGTCGATGACACTGCGATTTTTGATTTTGGTTGGTCTTTTGCGTCGAACATTTTTTCTGATCTTGAGCACTTGTCTACTTGGTCCTCTGTCAACCATCTCGATTTTAGCACTACCAAGACATGTGGTATTTCCTTTTCTGTGGCTCCCCCTTCTGATTTGCCTCTACCTGTGAACTTTGCGCCTACTTTTCCATTTGC
Source organism: Hofstenia miamia (assembly GCA_900660155.1). NCBI lineage: Eukaryota > Metazoa > Xenacoelomorpha > Acoela > Hofsteniidae > Hofstenia > Hofstenia miamia. The sequence goes on from CABFPE010000022.1 coordinate 2,416,164, forward strand.
TCCTATTTCATCTCCTGTGACTGTCCTCGCTGCCGTAAAACTTGACTTGTTTTTATTTTCTTGTTGTGTATGCCTTCAGCGGCTAAATAAAGTCATTGATTATTATTATTATTATTATTAAGAAAGAACAATAATAGTTCAAATTTCACAATTTATTAAAAGAGATACCACATGGATAGTAAGAAGTGATAGAAGGTTGTCAAGAAACTTGTCTGATGCTAAAATGGCAGTTTTGTTTAGTTGCTCTTGCCGCAGATCATAATCATCATGCATCGGCTGCATCAAGGCACATAAAGTCTCGATTGCGGCATGAGTTAACCCATCATCTCCGCGTCTTAAAGCTTTTATCACTTTCTTCCCAATTTTTTCTCGAAACCTAAATTTGAGGAAAAAAGTTAGCCAGAGAGAAATTAAAATATTTATTAACATTATTGAAAGTTGCTCCTCAAAGAACAGTTATAAATGTATAAGGTTGTCCGGAAAGTTCCTGGGAACTTTTAAAAAAGCTTATCCCTCACGGCAAATATTATTAATAACTTTTTTAGGTAAGATGTCAGACCTACACAATACAGTGAATGGATTTCATTCTTTAAACGAACACAATTGAGTAGGTCTACTTCAATTTTCAAATTTTCATATCCATTACGTCTGCTCACAAAGCTTTGCTTAAGAATACCGCAGCTACAGTGGGAATTATTGATCCATCTTCCATATTCGCCTGACATCGCCCCTTCTGACAATAACCTATTCTGTTCGTTGCAGAATTTTATGAAGAACAAGGATTTTCGATAGGACCTGTTGAGAATTTGTCTTCTCTATGACTTCAAGTCAGGACTTAATGCGCAACGACGAATTCAAAATGTCTGTGGATGAATTTTTCCGGGACAAATCTGCGATTTTCTTTAGAAAAGGTATCCATGAACTACCAAACCGTTGGCAACAAGTGATAAACTCGAATGGTGATTACCTTGTTAATTGACTTTTTGTTATAAAAGATTTTTTGTTATGAAAGACACAGTTGTTTATAAAGGAGAAAAAATGTTTGCTATTTTCTGGCATTTCCAGGAACTTTCCGGACAACCTTATAGAACAGATGATCATACTCGGGCAAGTTTGTGAACGCTTGAAATCCAGCTTTTGAAGCAACCAAGCGACGAATTGCAAGAAACTGCTCTTCCATGTCTACGGAGGATATTGAATTTTGGTCACCTTCATTTGAAATGAGTGCGGTGATGCAGGCGCAGATCAGTTTTTCTTTATTCTCAGCAAACAGTTTCTAAACATAACGGATAGGACAAACATAAAATACAACTTACATCCGCTGTTACTGCATGAAGCAATCCACTGTATGAAACGTTGTCGTTAAACCGCTTGATGGCATCTTGGAAAGTAGGGGCTAAATCAGAGACAGATTTCAAAACATCAAATGGTAGAATTGACGAATCTTATAAATAAATGTACCTGTGGAAGTGATGATATTCTTTAACAAATAACTTTCCACTTCACCTTCGATGTTTTGATGGAACACGGTTGTTCGCAACCCCCGATCTGTCGGCGTCATTTTAACACAAACGTTTCGGTTTCCACTCGATCTCACACCATCCAAGAGTGTAGCTAGGAGGGCATCTCGCTCTGTGGTAAGATACTGCCTACAGCTGGACTTCATGCATTCTATAGTGAAAAGTTGTTGCTGACTGACATCCCTGATAATTGCAAACACCTAAAAGAAATCACCTCAATTATTTGATGCGCAGAAACTTCTTGGATCTACTCTGGAGCATTGTAGTGGAAAACAAACCAGATGCGGTGCGAGGGGGAGCACTTCCTCCCCTTAAAAAACTATCTAAGCACAATGTTAAATTGTGATTTTTTAATGAATATTGTGCTAAATTTTTAGTCTATTTTCATAAGATATAAACCCTTTTTTCTCCTCTCCCATGAAAAAATTTGTCTTAGAAAGACTAGCTTTAATGTGTCTAAATGAAAACCTCAAGGTTTTTGTGAAGAACCTCATAAATAATTGCACTCTTTGAAAAATATGATTAGATTTTGAATAACTTCCAAATAAATATTCGTTTTTCAATAATTTTTTAGTTCAAAGATTCGGTTAGATTTAATAAAAATATAAATAATTGAGATTACACCTAAGCCATCATTATACAACGTCACTGCATTGTTGATTAGAAATGACAAAAGCCTACCTCGTTAAGAGCCTTGCAGCAGATGATGGAGTAAGTTGCAATGTCTCTTTCAATAAGACACATTTCGGTTAGGCACAATATACGTTGTTGTGGTTTCTAAATGATTAAATTTTTACAATTCATTTAACCCTTTCGAGTCGAACGGGAACTATAGTTCCCGCTAATGTTTCTAATTGAAAATGCCTACTGGGACCTAAAATTCCCAAGTGAAAGGTCTAATGGCATACATAGGTCCCACCATTATTATGAAAGAAGCTTTTTATAAAATCATAAAAAAGTCATCTGAGGTTTTAAATATAGCCTACTAAATATGCATCATACAGTTTTTATAATAAAAATTATATTACCTAGGTTCAGACTTGAAAGGGTTAATTTAAAAAGATGCAAAGGATAAATTGAAGGAGCATTTCGTCAGACACGGAACATTACGTGAGAAACAGTGGCAGCCTGAGACAAGGGCTTTTTTAATATTTTCACACGAAGTATCAAATTCGTAATTTTGCCGCCAAAATTCGCAATTTTTCTTTATGTGAAATATATTCTCAATATGTAAACATTAGTCGTAAAATTTAATGCCAAATCCACCTGTTATATACAATTAAATATATACATACTAATACCTCCCTCTCCGTAGTATGGTTTTTGCAAAAAACCGCTACATAGAGGGAGGGGAGGAAAATTTTCCATACTACGTAGAGGGAGATTGGGATTTTGGCCGAAAATTAACTTTTTGGCTATTACTCCCTAAAAAATCCATCGATCCCTTAAATATTTTGCATGAAGGTAGTAACTACCAAAAGACTACGTCCTACAAAAATTCAGGAATTTATGTGGGAAATTCAGCTTATATGGTTATGTGGAAAAAACACACAGAGGGAGGTATTAGTATATATAATTAAATATTTTTTTATTAATTATATACGATTGATGAAATGCGCAATTTTCACAAAAATTGTTAATACATGATCCAATTTTGAAAGAATCATAGCTGGACAAGAACATTTACCATGGAGCGAATCGAAATTTTCTGAACTTTAAATTCTGCCAAAGATGTTATGCAAGCATCATCGCTAAAAATGTTTAAAAAACAAAGTAAAAAAATTGTTACCTGAATTTTCCTAAACGGTTATTTATAAATGAAATGTAAGGTACTGGATTTTTTAGTTTAAGGAAAACACCAATATTTTGAGTAGCAGCTCCCTGGGCTGTTTTAATGAGCTCCTCGCGTTCTAAGCAAGAGAACACATGCTAAAATCGTATTTTTAAAATAGTGTAGAAAAATGATATGCATACCATCCGACCAAATCCACCATGATAGATGACGAAAGCAGAAGGATGATCCGATATCTAAGCATTATTGCATAAACTAATAAAAAAATTAGGTCTACAATAGCAAATCCTTCAATATCCTGGTAATCATAAGAACATAGAATGCGATCTGTGTGTTTTTGCCGTTGATCGATAGAACGTGGTGTTACCTAAAATTAACAATAAGTAAAGAATGATGGACTAGATATTTGGTATCATTCATGTTGAGAATTGATGAATAAAATTATTTTTAAGAGAATACTTTCACATATGCACAAGTGCGTACGATATCTTAACAATAATATATTCATTGTTGTATCATTGAAAAAGTGAATTACTGTTTGGCTCAATGGTTTACAAAAATGAACGATTAAAACTAAAAGTTATTTCAAATTTTTTTCAAAACTTAAGATTCTGTAACATTGAAGAAACTTGGCAATGCATCAAATAATGGCAAGAATATAATCAACTAAAGTTGAAATACTAACATCCAATATTAAATCAACCATTGTTTCACTCCAATGATGTTTACTCGCAGGGAAGGCTCGCGACTGTAATGTAGAGCCATCACCAAATTTGTTTCTATATCGCAAAGCATTGGTGATGATGTCTGAACGCAGTTCGGCTGAAAAACGCATGGTTTCCAGTCGATGACCGGCTTTTTTAATTAGAATAATAAATTCATTTGGAATTTGAGGATTAACTTTTGGTTGAACACCTCCAATTTCTCGATAGGGAAACTAAATTAAAAAGCCACTAACTACGAATTCAAACAAGCAAAGTCACAAACCTGGTTAGTTACTTCCCAATTACTAGGATTGTATGTTGTGATACCATCGGTACCAACAGAAAAAATTCTTCGATACTTACCACGCCAAGAATGTTTGGTCAATAAATATCCAGCAACATCTTTATTATCACGCATCAAGGGCGAAGTGTTCGCCATTCCATCTGCAACGAGAGTATTTAAAAATATCTTATTGATTGTAAGAAATCTGTAAAAAACTTCTGTTTAGAAATACTTAAAAAAATTTCGCGTTCTCAGAAAAACAGTAGTAGTCTTCGGCATAGAGAGATACCATATTTTGTAATCTATATGCATTATTAAGTTTGTGAATTTGTTCACATGATTATTATAAATAATGAGCGGTATTATTCATTTTTGAGAAAATGAACACACATCAACACATCTAGTGTACATTTGTAAAACGTAAAAGTCAATATTATAAGCGTCAAGGGCGAACACTAAGAATCTCTACTGAAATTTATGCCAGACTAAAGGTGAATTTAGTATGCATTAATTATGTTTATATATATATATATATATATATATATAAATATAAATTTCTCTTGTATATAAAAATACAGAAATTATTATAAGACTACAAATATTATAACAAATCTTGGAAATCCTAGCATTAATTTTGAACGTATTTGAAGATTACGGAGTCTGCGAAATTCAAAATATAATTAACGAAAATCTAGCCATTACTTATGCAGTAGTAGAAATATATTTGTTTTATAGACAATAATCTACAATATTTTCTCACTAGTAAACATAAGGCAAGAATTAAATTGAGATAAAATCCATCTATCAAAAGGAAAGAATTTTTTTACAAAAAAATGAGATCTCAAGACTCTATGTAAAAATATAGAGAAATGTTTTTCTTTCTTGACTGTATCGCAACAATAACCGTATTTGACTGTTTAGAATATAGTTTAATGAAATTTCAGGTGTTAAATGTCCTCGTGATAGTTCATTTAATGGAATAGAGATGGGAGTGTTCCTCAGAAAGCTATGCTGTTGAGCTTCATTGTGGGTATCTAAGTGCATTTCAAAAGGGTATTTAAATATTTACTTTATTTGTGGATTCTGTGGGCAGAAAAAGTTAGGCAGTTAGAAGTTTTAACTAAGCAAAGAAATGTTGAGAGGAATAGATAAGTTAGAATAATACGGCAGAAGAGAGAAATTTATAACATCGGGAGTGTCCTGTTAATGCGGTGAAGGATTGCTGTGATGTTGTGTGCGATATCTCGAAAAAGCCATTTAAGTTTGCCATCGTCTTTCCACACGAAACATTCTATAATGCAAAATAACTAAAAACTGATAGAGGGATTTTTAAGCGGATGTTACACGATGGGCCTTAACGCTAGAGCACTCTGTAGTATTTGTTTCCGTCCGCTACAATTGCAAGGTAATTACTCTCGAATCATGTGCCGCTCATGAATTCATTGTGTACCATGCCAAAGAGCCCTTAACATAGTTCATTTGCTCTGGGACAAAGCCCATCTTGCAATATCCGCTTAACTAATAATGATGTTATGTTACTAGTTTGTGAGCGCGATTCTTATTTGGCTTGAAAAAAATATTCGTAGATGGCGAGGAAACGGTGCATACCTACAGTTTGGAGGATGTTTATAGTTCTATCCTCAGATTTCAGCAGGAAATCATTATCATAGTAATAATCAAGGTAAAATGAAATTCAATTCTGTTAAAGCAACTCTATTGCCCTTCCAAAAATTTTTAGTATTTGTTTTAAGGAAACACGTATATCACAGAATAAAAACATGTGTATCTACGATATTCTCGTCTATCAACCATTAAAATCAAAGTGAAGGCACTACAAAAAGGGAGGGTTGTGGGTTTATATTTACAAAAAAATTAAATAATAAATTTGTAAGTGTTGATAAATTACCTGAAATAATTTTATGCAAATGCTCTACATAGTTGGGGGTAAATTCCCACATGGTTGAAATTTATAATCCTCACTACGATATAGTATTTGTACGATAAATATTTAGAATCTATTGCTTCAAATTTTTAATAAACGAGATTACAAAACCAGATTTCTATTAAATTTCTATGAAATTTCATATTCATGAACGATTCTACAATATATGCTCAAAATGATCGCGTTCTTTAGTAATGCATGGACGAACTCTCTTTGCTATATTTGAGGGATGTCAAAGAAGAACGCTATTTCCTTTCAATACAGAATAAACGATGTAATGTAATACTACAAGTAGACAGAAGCTCAAGATCAGAAGTAATATTGGAGGCAAAAGAACCACCGAAGTGTCATCGACGTAAAGTAGACAGGACGAGTTGAGGACAGATTGAGGGAGGCCGTTGATAGCAACGAGGAAGAGAACAGCAAACACAGAAACTTGAGGAGCACCACTAGAGACAAGGACAGGAGAAGAAATAGAGTTGATTTTGACACACTGACGACGATTGGACAGGTAAGACTGGAATAGTTCGATGAAACAAGTATCAAAGCCAAATAAACTTAATTTGTCAAGAAGAATATAATGAGAGAGCCGATCAAAAGCAACCAGGGTCATTTCGATCAGAGTGGAAATAGCAGTTTTCAATCAGAGTGAGCAAGTTAATGATGGTAGAACGACCCGGAAGGTTGCCATGCTGAGAAGAGGAGATGATTGACAGCCGAAGAAAGAATAGCTATGAAGTGAGTTGAGATGAGGGAAGCTGATAGGATTTTAATAGCAGAGATGTTTTCCTAGCAAGGTGGCAAATGCTTAAAGAAGCAGATGTAGCAGAGATGCTTTAAATGGATGGAAAGAGTTAAGGCTTAATGAATTACACAAAGTCATATTTTATCAACTTTTGGAAAACCTATACAACACTTGACGAATAATAAAAATAAGCAGTATATTTCTTTGTTGCTGGGCAGGAACTTGCAGAAAGTCAACATGGGCAGTTATACTATGAGATACAGGCGTTTCGATAGGTTTCAATGCGTCGTACTGTAGGCGAATTTTTCTAATAACACAATGTATCGGCATTTGATAACAGGGCATTTTTCCCCTCTTTATGAAGAGTACTTACACTCGCCTCATTACAACATTGTCGCAAGCATTTGTCTGTATAAACAGAGTGTGATAAAGGAGGAAAATGAAATTAGCTTCAAACAATTTACAAAGCCTGTTTAAATTACTAATATTGCTTACACGACACCTGACCGTATTTTCTGTAATAGAAACAGATTAATTTAATATTGGAACAATTGAATATACATGATACATCGTAAGACAACAAAATTACAATTCGAAAAATGATAGTTTTACAATTTTACGAAACTGACTTAAGTTATTGCAGTACGAAAACAATTTTACATTGCCCGAAAATATATACTCAATAAAAATGCTAAAAATACTATTAGTACATATCTTAAGTTGCAATTTTTGAGTGAAAATTATGAAAATGCATTCCGTTTAAATTCATTACCGGAACAAATGTTGTCCTGTTACCATAAAAAGATAGTTATACTTTTCATCTACTTAATTTTTGATTAGGCATTAAAATTGTGTGTTCTTGTTATGTAATATTATAAGTCTTAACAAATTGGACTACACATCTAAATTATTACTAATTGGACACCTCAAAGTAAAATATTCTTACAAGTAAGTAATTAATTTTTGGTAACGCCCGTAAACGAGAATTTTGTGCTCCCTCATGTAATGGAGAAAATTTAGACTAAAGAGCCTCCTCCAAAAAATCATTTTTTGAATATTTCTTTAAATTACTTGTAAACAGCGTTGTAGTTAGTTGTTTTGTTCATACCAAATTTCATATAAATAATTATTTATAAAGTTGTTACTTACTTGATGTTTGTAGTGACGACAACCATAACGCCAATTAGGCGTTATTGTACTTTAGGGGACCCAGTTTGAGTGACGTCATAAAATGGGTATTAAACTCTAACCTTAACCCTAACCCTACTCCCCAACCAATGCAATTATATTGCATTTCATCTTGTTGATTAATTTTTGCAAAATTTTTACGTTTTGGGGTAGGGATTGGGGTTAGGGTTAAAGTTTTATACCCATTTTATGACGTCACTCAAACTGGGTCCCCTAAAGTACAATAACGCCCAATCTATGTTGTATCCTTGCTCCAGGGCCTCTGACAATTTATCAATGACATTTAGTAGTTGTAAAGTTGTTGATCTTCCCTTAAGGAAACCAAATTGCTTCTTGCTGAGGAACTGACAATATGCTTTCTGATTATTTTCTCCATAATTTTGCTTACAATACTGGTTAGGCTTACAGGTCTATAATTACTTGGTACCTTCTTACTTCCTTTTTTATATATTGCACTAATGGTGGCTTTCTTCTAACTTAACTGAATTTCTAAATATCAAAGTTAGTGGGATCTTGAGTTCATTGCTTAGAGTCTTGAGGAATAATGGGTGGAGGCTATCAGGTCCGGGTGATTTAATAGTCTTCAAATCGGATAGTAATTCGCATACCATATCCTCAGTGATTTGCAGATTCATAATTGGTTTAGTGGGGGTTTTGGCAGATATTATAGGAATGGGGCCTGGTGGTTCATTCACAAAGACACTCTGGAAAACCCTGACAGCACCTTTGCCTTTTCCTGATCATTTTTAGTTAAATTTTTGCTATCATTAGGATCTTTAATAAGATTTTGAATGCCCTCTTGGCTTTTGTTCTTGGATTTAATATATTTCCATTTTGGTTTGGGGTTTTCCTTTATTTTCAGTGCTGTTCCCCGCTCAAAGTTTCTTCTGATTGCTTTAGTTTTGCGATTCATTTTATTCCGTGCTCTTTTATACCTTTTCTCCGCTTCTTCTTTATCCCCTTTGCAATGAATGAATCTTGTCCAGAGTTTGTGTTTCAATCTGATGTGTTCAAGCGTTTCTTTATCCACAGGAACATCTTTATTTCTCCAATGATCTGTAACCTCTTTCCTTGGTACATGCTTCTCCTGTATTCCTTTATTCTCTGCATAAATAACTCTCAGTGACTATTAATGTCTCCAGAGTTTCTAAACATGGTTTCCCAATCTGTGTTAGTTATTTCTTCCTTGATGCTATTATAGTCAGCTTCATCGTAATATATTTTGGTTTTTTTCTCAACTCCCTAGGGACAACGCTATTTATGCAAAACCTTAGTACACAATGATCACTCTTCCCTAAAGGTGCCAGATACTCTATATCAGAGACTGTTTGTTCGTCGTTTGACAATACAAGATCAAGAATACTAGGTTTATCATCCCCTCTCCTCCTTGTTTCCTTCTGGATATGTTGGTACAGGTAATTGTCCCATAAGCACTCCATAAATTTGAATTCCTTTGATGTGACACTGTCATTCTCGGTTGTCCATGTGTCCCAGATGATATCTTTATAATTGAAGTCTCCAACAAGGCACACTTGCGAGTATTTGAGTGCACATACCTCGTTTATCTGCCTAGAGATGCTCAGTGTTAGCTTCAGAGTTTGATCTGTAGATACAGCCGAATAACAACTTCTCAGTTGGTTTAGTGGAAATATCTATGAATAAGGACTCCTCAAAATTTGTATTTATTATAACTTGTGTTGCCATTACTTGTCTATGAACATAGATTAGAGTACCAAGCCCTTGATCAGTACCAATATTCTTCCCGAACAGCTCATAATTTTCAAGCATAAACTCTGATCTAGTGATATGATTTTTAACATTTTTACCCTTAACATCACAAACAGCTATAATACTTGGTCTGAAGCTATCTATATGGAGTTTAAGTTCATCTATTTTGTGAAATAAGGACTCTGCGTTTGTGTATAAGCATGTAAGGCAAGGGTGAAATACTGATGCATCGCCATATCTTGTCTTTAGTTTGCCTTCTGGACTTGTTGTTTGAGTTTGACGACTTTCCGGTTCCATTGATGGCCCCGTACCCTGTAATTTGCACCTGTGTCATTCTCAGCTTCCATTTTGCGGCCTTGTTCATTGAGTTCTTTCTCTACTTCTCGCTCACTGCGTGTAAGATCGTGGTTAATCCGCAGATTTTTTAGCTTGTCACCAGCATGTCTCAATTTAGACAGGTTAGAAATTAGATTCTCCTTGTTGATCATTTTCACCAGAAGGTGGCGGTGGCTGCCATCTGTTCTCTTTTTTCTGATACGCACTGCATCCTTGACCGTGCTATCGTGCGTGGGGCTGTCACAAGCTCCGAACAGGTTGAGGACTTCTGCTTTATCATGTTCTTTTACATCAACTCCATCTGGTGCTTCGGGGAGTTTCTTTATCATAAAGTTTGATTCCCTGAGCTCTCTCTCGTTCAATTCTTTGATGGCCAAGTTTATGGTGCTGCCCTGGGGAGCTTGATCTTGTTGGCTTGTACTCTTGGATGCAATTTCGTCATAACTAAGCTTCTCAGTCTTTATCTCCCCTTTGACGATGTCCTTCACTTCATCCTTCCTTACAAGGTTTGGCAGCTCTTTCTCAATGACATTGATTCTCTCCTGAAGTTTCTCGAAGTACAAGCTACACTTCTCCTCTGTGTTTCTCTGTGACTATGTTTCTTAATACTTTGGGCTGGCAGATTTTGCAGAACCACATAGCTGTTTCAATCTGTTGCATGGCTTTGCATTCATCATCGCTCATTTTGAAGCATTTGGTACAGCTGTGCTGTCTCCAGAAGTCACACTCAATCATCTTGGCCTCAGGATCATCGGTCTCCGCCAGACATACTTTGCATATCCATATTCCAGTACCTGTACTTCCTTCAGTGTTGTCCTCATCCTTGTTTGTGTTAGCTTTGTGTTTACCCTTCCCCTTCACTTTCTTCGTTGTTCGTGATGACATCTTGCTACCCACACACCTATTAACTAATAGATAAAAGTGCAAGAAAGCAGGACTTGTGTAAATGAGATAGATTGAGAATGGTGCCTGCAGAAAGCCTCTAATAAACTGTATAATAAACAGGAAAATTACAATCGAGATCCTGAACAGAATAACACTTTTTTCTACAAGCTAATTAAACAGTATAATAATAGCTGATACAGTTGATGCAGAACGTTTATCGCTTGAAGTTAAAGTCGAAGCTTCTCGAGTGGAATCGCCCTCGTTTTCGTCGCTTAAACCAAATTAAACTGTATAATAAACAGGTTGTGATCGATGCTCTTAAAAAACAGCTCAAAGCAATACTTTTCAGAATTTTAAGGTGGATAAATGGGTAAATGGATGCTTCTAGAATTAAGAGTGCGCACTGAAAATGCTAGTGTATAAGAAATCTTCATGCATTAGCTAAGGTTGGCAACTTTGTAATTACTAATAATCGCGATGAAGTGGTAAAATACTAAAATGTTGAAAAATGGAAGATTTAAATTGAAAATTTTATCATCGCAAGGCAACAAACAACACAAACACTAAATATACAAAATTGCCTTCGATTAGACGTTATCTGCTGTTTTCAACATGTCAAAGAATGCAAGTCCTGCATATTTCTTAAATATTGGGAGATTTGTTTTGCAAGTGTTTGGTTTCGACCACATTCACATTGGTCACTTGAAGGGAATGTTAAGGCTAATTCCCTCCCGTGGTAACGTCAAATTAGTGACTAGTAATGTTACCTGTCAGTATCTTACTAGTAAGTATGTTTACTAGTAAATAGAAACCTTGCCAACCCTGACATTAGGCAGGCAACTTTGTAGCAGTAGCTTCAAAATTCAGTTCTCTTTCATTTCAAAAATTGTAACGAGTGCACATAAAACCATTGTATAAATCAAATTACAATGCACGTCTTTCTCTGCGATTTATAAGATCTCAAAATTGTAAAAGTAAATCTCACTTGTATTTTTTCAACCACCATATTAAATATTCGTTTTAAATGAATAGACAACTCATGCGCTAATCTAATTTGTTTTTAATGTTGCAAATACATAGACTAGAGAGAAATTCGTTTCATAGCAATAAGCATTAAACACGATTTGCTTGATTAAATGATTTTTTTGTGCCACTCCACCACATAAAGAGCGTTTGTGGATACAGAACAGAACTTTTATTATATTATAGATTAACATCTATAATCATGAACTTAAAAAAACGAAAGCATCAACAATAAACGCAAAGATATCTGTGAAGAAATAGCTCCTTGAACGCGTATTGGGCAGAATTAAGTATCTAATGGCTCTCCGCTGCACTGCGTCTATTTTGTTCTGCCGAGACCTCGATATACTGGTCCAAACACTGCACGCATAAGTTGTCTGTTTAAAACAAGGGATTTATACATCAATTGAAATCATTTTTGCAGTTTCCCATGTAGTGGGAAATTTTCCTTTAGCTAGAGATAAATTCAATATGTGAATCAAAGGCTCTGCTAACCACTCCGCAGATCAGCATTGTTTGTTACATACAATGTTCAAAGTTTGTCCCCTCATTTGTTATTTTTTATAAATAATTAAGTTGTTTTTATGCCAGAGTTTGTGTTAGTAACCATGTTGAATTAACAAATTTTCTGGAATGTAGCTTAAGCCAGTAGAGGCTGACTTTAGGTGATAGGCTTATATTCATGTACATCTTCCAAATTCATATTGAATTATGAAGTCTAATTCTGACTAATTCTTTTTGTAAGAATGTATGAATTTTGCAAGACTTTTCAAACTAAGCTTGCATTTTGATATTTTTGCAGCAATGACTACTCTCAATATTAAAATATAATCATAGGACAAACTTCAGTTATGTAAATTTGAAAATAAATATTGATTATGAACGCTTTTTCTCTGTGGATCACATTTTTGTTGTCAAAATTGGATGCAAAATACTTTTTTAAAATATCTGTTTTTTACTTTTTTAATGAAGAAAAATTTAATATTGATTTGATACAATTTCCGTTTTCCTTTTGCATAGTATGATTCAAATATGTGTGTTGATTCACACTCTTGATATTATTTCAATTATCTCCTCTGAGTAATATTTCTTTTTAACAAATATTTGAACGACCTAATTAAGAATTATATTTCTTATAAGAAGTTATATTCCTTAGCACATCCTGAATTATTAATTCCCTCGAAAATATAATACCATTAAAATGAGCAACAATGGTTTCTATTAAATGTATAAATTATTCTTTTGAAAATGTTTTGCATTAGTGTTTAATCTTCTATAAAGGTAAAATTTGATGTAGCTATTGACCGTTATAGTAAAAGCAGAATGAAATTTCTTTCTATTTGAAATTCACTTTTTCTAGGATATGAGAATATTTTCCATCGTTCTCACAATTGTTTTGAAATATTTTTTATTTAACATATTATATTAATATATATTAGTCATTTTAGTTATCAACATGGCTGCAAAAAGCACATTATTAATAGTTTCTAATGCCGTTGGAGATGATCATCGAAATGCCATTGAGAGTAAGTTTACTTTTTTTTAATTTCGAACAGTATTTTATGTAATTTGTATAGAATATGTGACATTAATATTTTTAGCAATTGGTAATAAATTTGGTGAAGTCTCGTTTGAAGGTGCATGGAAATGGAATGTTGATTGCAAATATTATACAGCAATAGTTTCCGTCGAAAATCAATCATTTGCATCTCCAGTACAAGCAAAAAATGTTGAAGCCATTTTGGTTCTGTTGGATCTAAATGTACCATTTCCTTAGTGAATCATTTTAATAATTTTTTTTATTAGGCTGAATGTGTGGAAAATTTCAAAAAGTTTCATAATTCCTTAACCTCTTTGCCAGATGTGTACGTTCTTCTAAATAGGACACCCCGTGCATCCGCTGGTATTTATAAGATAGTTTATATTTTACATTGTTTATACTATTATATACATGTGAGTAAAAATAATTCGATTCGTTAATTCAATTTTTACTTTGCAAGGAAAGAAATGTTTTTAAGTGTGTGGTCTGAATGTATCCATTGCTTGTTATATGGCTATGGTAGTTACACAATGTCTATATTTTTAGTATATTTATGCTTTACAACAACAATTACGCAAGAGAGTATGCAGGTGCATTTGAATTCTAAGTAGTTACAATCCAATGTAGTTTAGCTTTGTGAGACTTTTGTATTTTATAAAACTGAATTCGTATACAACAATTTTTTATTTTAGTGGAATTATACGATGAAGTAGAAAAGTTCTGCAGTGAAGTAGGTGGATTAGAAATGGTTTCAATGGAGGCAACTGAAGAATATATGAGTGGTAGACTACTATGTTTCATAATATCTGGAAAATCCTAATTATGTAACAATATAATTGCATGTATTATTGGTTTTTAGTCTCCTACATAGTAAAAAGTTTTGTGGTTAATAGCAAAATATCGTTTCTATTTGCAATTCTCTTTACAAGCTTTCATTCAATCTGTACTCTTGCCTTTTAATATACTTAAATATTTAATTTGACTAATTTATCGTATTTTTACGAAAATTTGTTCGTAATGTTCAGTGTTTGAGGTCTATTGTACATTATATTTTCAAAGTGATTCTCTTGTTTGAGATGCTGCGTTTTCAGAGTACTTTATTGTTTTCTAAATTTTTTTCTTGGCTGTTAAATCTTATTGGATTATAATTTGTGTACACTCTCAGTTTAATCAATATACAGGGTGTCCATAAAGTCTGGACTCAAATAAATTTCTTAATCAATTTCTCCACTGTCTAAACAAGTGAACTTTCTCTCGAATGAAGTACATTAAATTTTTCATTTCATCTGCTATCATCCGATATGAACATCCTTCATAGCCACAGAGAACTATCAGTTTAACTTTTTTTGAGGTATGGTATCATGTGTCCAGACTTTACGAACACCTTGTATAATGGATATCTTACATCATTCACTTTTATTTAGACATGGATTTTGGCTTTAGACGGGTTCAAAATGCCCTGCTCGTTAATCCTTGGACTGGTATGAAACGGAAGAAGGGAGATTCCGAAGCGCCCGCGGTAAGTTTCTAGTGTATTTAATGAAAGCCAATTTTGAAATACATGCTAAAATGGAATATTTAAACATCTGATGTATACGTAAATCATTAAATTATTCGCGAATATGTTAGCGATTTCATTTTGCCTATTGAAAGCCTTAAATGAAACAAAGATATACTAATCTAGGTGTTTTAGGACGACACAGAAAAATTAGTTACCGAGTTTAGCGATGCTTTAAACAAAGCAGCCTCTGGGCAAGATTCTGTTGCTATAACATCATTGGCTGATAAGCTTGCTCAGATTCGAGGTATTTACTTTAGTTTTCAATATTAGGACTTTTTAGTGGGTCTATTTAAAACCGTAGATAGATTTATTTCATGGTCTCTGATGTTTTATAATGTTGAAATTTTTATTCCTTGTACAAATTGTATTAACTAGACTATAAAGTGAGGATTTTTTTATTTTTTATTGCATTTAGCAAAATCGAAAGATTTGGATCGTGAGACTCGTCAGAAATGCGCTGCGCAAATCGCCACTTCATTTGAAAACGTTTTGTCTGGAGATGATTGAAGTCCATCCACTTAATTGTCTCTGCGTCTCCGTCCACTAACGCTCATCCAATATTAACGACGTGCTGCATTGCTTACGTTTTGAACTGATTGAATTTCGACAGTTTAATACATAACTAAATTCATTTCTGAATCATTTATTGACTAACTATTCACAATCAATTCATTGATGATTAATTTGATATTTCGGCAAATAGTTAAAGTATAAGGGCTCACATTTGCTCACATCCAGAAATAAATTAATCGTTTAAAAAATTTACTACATTTTTATCAAGTTCATTTAATAGCTACTACAAATATCATATTTTCTGCATATTTAGTTCAGATATTTACTTATTTTCTTAGTATTTTTTTGAAAGATGTAGAATTTTATTGTAGATATAATAGTTGACTTACCTGTCATACGAGTGACACTACAAGACAATGTGGATGACACTATTGTCAACAGGCGCGGTTTTAGTGGAGGCGCCCGGGGGCCAGTGCCCCCCCCCTTTTTGGGGATTCTTAGTTTTTTGTAAAAGTGTCTTCCTCAAATATTTTTTATGTTAATGTTTGCAAGTTTCATCTGACAATTTAAGATGAGCAATGCTTTAATTTGGACATTTAGAGGTTACATTTTACAATGAAGTTTTCTCTTGGAGTTTAAATTTCCATTTTAGTTTAAGTTTTCTTGAAACAAAATTGGATGGTGTCCCACTGTTTTAAAATCTTAAAGCCGCACCTGATTGTCGCCCAATATATTAATTCGAGAGGTTTTTAGCCAAAAATTTCAATTATTCATGGACATTGCTAGACAATTTTTTTATACAATAATTCTCATTATTTAGAGTGAAAAAGCATTACCTGCTCATTTGTCAAATCAAAAAAGCAAAATGGAAGCCAATTAACCTTAAACAGCCTAGCGTCCATATTAAAGGACAAACCGGTTTTCACATTTACAAAGAATTTTCTCCAAGCCTATTTTCAAATTTGAAAATCTTGGGGCATTGGTAGGTCTATTGGAGAATATACATTAATGCAATGTTGAAAATTTCTATTAAAGCTTATTGCTGTGGCAGAGATTGTTGAATAGATTAACAAGTTTTTTTTAGAAATTTTCGAATTTTTGAAAAAGATTTAAATTCTCTCCATACCTAGTGTTAATGTATTTAGGTTTTGAGCCTCTGGAGGCAACAAAGAACTTTGAATGTTTCTTGATAAGTGCAAAGATATTCCTAACCCATTGAGGCGTAACATACTCAAAGTCAGAGGTCGCGAAATAGAAAGAGGAGACTCCTCTATCATGTGGTGCTTTCAAATTGAGCACAGGTTTAATAGTTTTTGAGCTATAATCGTTTAAATTTTTTTAATAGGATCATAAAATTTTTTTAAAATCCCCAGGCTGTTTAAGGTTAATGAAATCTGCAATAGAGAGAAATCTACATTAAACTATTCATGCAATTAAAAACTCATGGTGAAAAATGCCTATAGATTACTACGAAATTTCTAACGAATTATACAATATAGGAAAATTCAATGGCCATTCGTCAAGTATGCATAAATCAGCAAAGAATAAATCATTTTTAAATTTACACAAATTCAAAATTTTTGAAAAACTATTAAATAAACAACTGACATCTATCAACATAATATTTTATGGAAAATACTGTGGAAACTGGAACACAATTCTTTAGAGAATTTAGATAGGCCAGACTTAAAAAGGACAATGCCTATAACAAAGATATTCCTTAGTTTTATCCTCATGAAGTTTATCGCTATCTGAATCGAATCAAGAAGAAAAGTAGTTGCGAGATGAATGGTTTGCTTTATAGGTTTGTAAATATGGTGCTACATTCCTTGGTGATTCTGTTTGTTCGTTGTTCAAACTTTTACTTTACTGTGATGCGTTTCCTGATGCATGGAAAATCGCTAACATCAGACCTATTTTTAAGAAGGCCAACCCTAAGGAACCAAAGGATTTGAATTTGAAGCCAATATCGCTCACACGCCTATTCTGTCTTGCGTCGTTGAAAGAATGTTGTATGACAAACTTTTTGTTCTTCATATCAGATCATTAAGTCTCTCTTGCAGTTTGGTTTTCTTGAAGAAAGTTCAACCGCATGCGCACTGATAAAGATCCTGCATCAGATTTACAAATTCAGAAGTAGTCATGACTATTGCCGAGTAGTTAGCTAGACATGCCTAAGGCATTTGATACGGTTAGACACATTGACGTTCTATCTAGATTGAATACTCCCATCAATCCTCATATTAGGAAGTTCTTGGAAATCCTTATTACTGCTCTTAGATAAAGTTCCGAAAAAAGCTGTACGCCTTAAAATTATATCAAATTATAACCCTATTGAGCAAATAATAATCTATATTTTAAGTTTACTATACAGTAAACTACACTACAATCTACAAAAATAAAAAAAATAAATAGAAAGAAGGAGAAATATCGATCAGGGAAGATGGTTTTTGATGAGACTAACTTCGATACTTTTGCTAATGAATTGTTTTAGTGGATGTTTTAGAGAGTCTTCGATGTGTTAATATAATACTTTCTTTTGTTTTAATGATGTAAAAAATTAATTCTTTAATAATAAGTTTATATTTAAACGCTTTTTTGTATATGTTGTTAGCTTAGATAAAGATGTTTCTGATTCACTTACATATACCACGTGACCCATTAGTCACTATAAAAAGTACTTTTATTTCAAAGGCCGCAACGGAAATCTGAATTAGCCAATCATATGATTCCACCTTTCTAATACATTAGGGTTTATAAGCAAATGCATTGTTTGGCGAAATTTCATTATTTTATTTTTTTATTCGCTTCAATGTATTAAGCTTCTCGAATTTCACAAATTCGCTGTTATTATGCCACTAATAACTGCGCCACCTCAGCAATTCGGATGTTTAATACAGAGAATAATAATGCGCGCAAAGCTCCATGTTCTGTGTCTGCTCTGCTCAACCTTGTGCGAAAATTTGAAGATACAGGCTCTGTTTCGGATAAGCCTAGAATTGGCCGTCCTTCACCTGAAGGCAAGAGCAGTGAATTAGTAGAAAATGCTACTAATGCAATTGTTGCAACAAATCAGTAGAGAGTTTCTTCAATACTTACAGTTAAAGCAGCAAAAAATGTTTTTAGATCATCATTGAATATAATTCTACGAAAGAATTTGGGATATCGCAAATTTTGAATGTTCAATTACTTCCAGAATATTCTGGGAAACGACTTGAATTGGCTGAATTGTTTATACAGGACCAACTGAACAATTTAAACAACATCTTGTGGACAGATGACGCATATTTCCATCGTGATGGAACATTCTAGCCTACACGAAGAATGCTTATATCTGCCGCCAAGCTAATCCTCATTGCATAGCTGAAAAACCAAAAACTCACTAAAGTTATGTTCTGGAACAATCAATGGTGATCGATGCCTCTCTATTTCTTCCAGACCATGTAACTTTTCTGAAGGCGCAGAGAAATTGCGCAAATTAAAAAAAATTTTTCAAGCATATTTAATACGAACTTTACCAATGATTGAATATCCAGCCGTTTTTCCACAAGTTTTGGCCACCACACTCACCTGACCTTTCACCAGTAGATTTCTGGTTTTGGGGAAATATTAAACAACAGGTGTATGTTCCTGGACCACCCTTGATAATGAGTAGTGTACATAAAACAGGCTTGGTTCCACAAACGGACATTTTGACCTCTGCGATATTGATGAGTGTTTTTAGTGACTCATAAGTTGATTGACATTTCCGCAAATGGATTTTCAGTGACGTCACATATTTTTAAGTATTTCTACTGTTGGATTTCAATTAGAATGCTTTTAATTGTTTTACATGTTAGGGCCACTTTTTTGGCATGACTATTCCCCTTTGATAATATCACATTTGTTTGCATTACGCCATGTTAATAAATACCAGGTTATAACACATTACATTTCATAATTTCGAGAAGCTTACATGTATAATTTGGTAAAACTTTCAAAAACAAATTTCGCATTTTGTAAAATATTCCTTGTTATCACACATTTTCGTTTCCGTCAATGCTATCAATTTTCCATATTTCGATTGCTTACATGAACCGTGTTTAATTCGTTTC
>CABFPE010000022.1:2445091-2483195 GCA_900660155.1 Hofstenia miamia
CTCAAATGAATGTTTGTTCGCTAATTAAAAAAAAAAAGTCCATCTCTCCAAAAACGCCTCTCATACACACATCATTGTGTAAAGGTAAGATATATTTCTGTGTTTATATTTGTGTATACGATTTTAAAAAATATAGGAAAATAACCAATACTATTTAGACCGTCGTCTCCTACAATTTCAAGATGTTCTGTCTATTGAAATGGGAAAAACGTGACTACCTCAAAAACCGATCATAACAAAAGGTATAATTGATTTTTAATCCACCTAATAAAATTAATGACGATATTTTAGCTCGCGTGCGTCTAGTTGTTATTCTGTCAGTTTGTGAGAAGATTAATGCATATGGTCACTATGCCAACGCCTTAGAGAGATGAAATCCGCTTGCTGATGGAATCCCATGGTTAACAAAATCGATGCATTTCTTTGATAGTGTGCACTATTTGAAAAACCGGATTTATAAAAGATGGCATGAGAACAAAACACAATTCACGGGATGTATTTATTTAATTTTTTAAAATGATCGTAATTATATGCTATTAAATTTTTTACTAATTTCATTATATTTTAAAACATGGTGACTAAATCTCGACTTAGATTAAACACATGATGAACAACCCCGGCGATGCATGAAGGGTTGGTGGTGGAGAAATACACATTATCAGATGAAATACCAGATGTATGGTTTGAAAACAAACTAAAAAAATAGACAAATTTTTAGTGTAATTTACCATTGTTATTATAAATTTTAGAATATATACGCGTTTTGTCTTGTTTTAAAATGTGGGCTTTTAACAAAGCTCGCTTAAATATTTTAATTTTTATATTTTTGAAAATGTGTTTTAAAAACGCTATTTTTTATTGTCTTCTTTCTGACGGTGTTATTATACATTAAACTGTCGTAATCTCCTTTGTTTAAAACTTACGAATGCGTTATCGAAGAATAGTTTTGCATAGCGAAATTGAATATTTTTACTTGTATATAAAATTTTTTTACCTATTTACGAGTCATTGTATTTTTAACATTAATTGCTATAGCGAAAATGCGATCTCTTGTTGGTTAATTTGTTCTACCTGTATTATCTTCAAATAGTTTGTTTTCCCAAAACGAATTAAACACGGNCGTTATCGAAGAATAGTTTTGCATAGCGAAATTGAATATTTTTACTTGTATATAAATTTTTTTTACCTATTTACAAGTCATTGTATTTTTAACATTAATTGCTATAGCGAAAATGCGATCTCTTTTTGGTTAATTTGTTCTACCTGTATTATCTTCAAATAGTTTGTTTTCCCGAAACGAATTAAACACGGTTCATGTAAGCAATCGAAATATGGAAAATTGATAGCATTGACGGAAACGAAAATGTGTGATAACAAGGAATATTTTACAAAATGCGAAATTTGTTTTTGAAAGTTTTACCAAATTATACATGTAAGCTTCTCGAAATTATGAAATGTAATGTGTTATAACCTGGTATTTATTAACATGGCGTAATGCAAACAAATGTGATATTTATCAAAGTGGAATTAGTCATGCCAAAAAAGTGGCCCTAACATGTAAATCAATTAAAAGCATTCTAATTGAAATCCAACAGTAGACATACTTAAAAATATGTGACGTCACTGAAAATCCATTAGCGGAAATGTCAATCAACTGATGAGTCACTAAAAACACTCATCAATATCGCAGAGGTCAAAATGTCAGTTTGTGGAACCAAGCCTGTTTTATGTACACTACTATAATGGAAATTCATACAGCGAGAATATCACCAGCTTCTTAGCTAATAACATTTGATCAAATCCAGATAATGTTGGGATCTTTGCTTGATCGCCTGCAGTTGATTATAGAAAGTGATGGTGGCCACATTGAATGGCATTTAGTAAACCCAATCCATATTACTTTCTGTTTGTTAGAAAATAAAAATTTGCATTAAATGAAATTCATTTACTTTTATAGCGACTTTTGGGACTCCCTATACTTGTATGCCCTAAATTATAATAGAATTAACATTTTTCTTCTACTGATGCTCTTATCCAAGCAACTGAACACTGGAGGAATTTCCTAGATAAAAAAAACTATGTCGCAATTGCTTGCTTAGATATTTCTAAAGCTTTTGACTCAATCAATCATAAAATATTATACGAAAAACTAAAACATATAGGTATGGATAATGATAGTGTTCGCTTTATAACAAATTATCTTACAAATAGAATTCAACGGGTAAAAGCCAATAAAGTTTATTCGAATTGGCTTCCTATCAAAAATGGTATACCGCAGGGAACTATTCTAGGCCCACTACTATTTAATATTTATATAAATGATATGAAGTATCATACCAAGACCAATCTCATACAATATGCAGATGATACCTGTGTATTTTATGCAGACAAATCTGATGATAAGGCAATAAATGAAATTGAGTTAACCTGTCGATCATTATGCAATTACTTTTCAATGCATAAATTACGAATTAATGCCGAAAAAACTGAATTTTGTTTACTTAAGCCTCATAATTTTGAAAAAAATCGTCCTAAAAAAATTTTAATAGTAAAAAATACCAAAATTCCCGAAGTTACTTCTTTTAAATATTTAGGGGTTACTTTTGACTCAAATTTATTATTTAATGAACATGTTAAATCATTACAAAAGAAAATTGCTATTGGTATAAAAACAATAGGCCACGTTCTAAGGCAACTACCAGAAAATGCAATTGTACAACTTCTCCATTCATTGGTAATTAGCCACTTTAATTATAGTAGTATTCTATTTTCAAACATACGCGAAGAACTAATTAAAAAGCTCGAAACTCAATATAAATGGGCCATTAATGTTTGTAAACGAAGATCTAGTGCTTTAAAAAAATATATTTATAAATCAATCCCAAGTCCTAAGCAGTTAATTCAAATAAATACCGCCACTAAATTTTATAAAATTGTAAAATTGCTTCCACCCTATAATTGCATAAAAATCCCAGAATTTTCGAACAAGATCAACGAAAGAACAAAAAGATTTACTGTAAACAAGTATAAATCTAAAATAAAACGAAATTCTTTTATAAATAATGCAATAAGGCAATGGAATGAATTTCCCCGAGATCAAATGTATTAAAAATGTAAAACACTTTCGCAAACGTGTTAAGAAATTAATTCTAAAGCAAAAGTTCATCTGTGGAAAAGCTTGGATAGGCTACAAATTTTATAATACTGATTATACTACTACTACAAAACTATAATATCCGTAGCCTAAAATGACGCTTTTCCTGTATATATTTCATGACTTTTTTTTATTATTTTTGTACATTATTGACGCTATTTAGAGAACTTATCAGTTTCTGAAATTGTAAATAAAAGTCTCTAAATATAGAAAATCTTATCCTATCTTATCTTAGGGAATTAAGTTAAATTTCAGTTTCGTCTTGATTTAAAAATCTTTTTACTTTTAATATTATAAAGAAGTTTCTCATTGATCTTTTATAAACCTGAGCAATATCTTTTTATGTGAAAACTTGTTATTTATGGTAAATCCAATTTTATATTATATATTATCGACAAATTTTCTCTTTAATGGTATAATCATTTCCGTGGACTTTTCATAATTAACTTCAAATTTGTTTTCTTCATACCAAGATTTGATCTTTTTATAAATTGAATGTGCTAAGTTTATATTTCAAGCGTTGGAAGACAAATCAATGTATCATCAGAGTATTTAATAATAGAAACATTCGTAATATTTATAGATTCACAATTTAAAGAATCAATACATATATTGAACAGAAATGGGCCACAAACAGAACCTTGAGGAACACCTTTGTTGATTAGAGAGAGAGAGAGAGTATATATTTGACTTTTTGCGACCCTGAGGTCGAATATACAAAGTTCAAAAATAAACCAAAATGAAATTAACAAAAGTTATTATTATTATGATTTTATAGCATTTCTTTTGATGATTGGACTGCAAAGCTGTTTAACAATCTGTTTGTTCTAGCACGTATTGTGTAATTGCGAGTATTTCGGAAATTATAGTTTGTTCGTTTTAATTTTGGAATAAAATAATGAAGTGGATGTTCTGGCCTTTCAAGGTTTTTCCATATTGATTTACAATGCATTTCTCTACGTTTATTAAGAGCTAAACATTGTAGATCAATGCACGCTTCCATATAATTTAACGATGGTCTTATGATTTTAAAGGCACGTCTCTGAATACGTTCAATTGAGGCAATCTCCTTTTGAGTTAAGGCATAATTCCAAACAGGAGAGCAATATTCTAATATTGGTCGAATCATGGTCTTATAAATTAAAACTAATTCTGAAATTGATGCACCTGATCTTTTTAGGAGTGTAATACAGTGAAGTCTTTTTGCTGCTTTTTTAACAATGTAATTCGTATTTTCTGTCCATTTTAAATTATTTTGTAAGACAACACAAAGAAGCTTGAACGATTTTACTCGTTCAATTTGAATATTTTCTATATAAATTTCAGTTGGTAATAAAAAAGACTTTAATGGACAAATAGTTAATTCTTTTGTTTTGTTAAAATTTATTTTCATAAGAGAATCTTTACTCCAATTGTTAACGGAAGATACAAGTGACACTGATTTAGATGGAGTTTCACGATGGCATACTTCCCATGCTGTTGTATCATCAACGTATTTGACTCGGTCATCCCAATTTATTAAAAGTTTATTTACAAATAAAATAAATAACCAAGGCCCCATTTTTGTTCCTTGAGGAATTCCTGCACATAATTTCTTCCACAATGACGTCGTGCCACAAGGTAATTTCACGCGTTGACATCTTTTAGTTAGAAATGATATTATCCATTGAATAGTAATGGTGTTAATTCCAATTTCAAACAAACGTTCTATCAATAATGGGTGACTAATCAAATCAAATGCTTTCTTGAAATCAAATAAAAAATTCTAAGATATGTTCCTTGATTTTCTATATGGTTAATCCACTGCTGAGTGATATGCAAAAGGGCTGAAACAGTTGATCTTCTAGGGATAACACCAAATTGCTTTTCATCTAGATTACAAATTATTTTATCTATTATTTCTTTTTCAAGTAGTATGCTTTCAGCAATTTTTGATATTGAGTGCGTTATAGATATTGGTCGTAGATCTTTCGTTGGAGAACTTACAGGTTTAGATTTTACTACACATGAAACATTTGCACAAGTAAATGGGGTTGCGCAACCAACTTTAAATGACATATTTAATAATATTGAAATTGGTTTTGCAAATTCATAAGAAAATTCACGTAATAGCCAATTTGGTAAAATATTGCCATAAATATCAGGACCAGATGTCTTATGTATATCTAGTTTTCTGAGTAATAAGAAAACTTCATACTCAGAAACACTTACAGGAGTCGAATTTTCAATTTCATGTGCATTCATAGAATTTGACAAAAGTGGTTCATAGTCGGACGTAATTTCAACGAACTCATCATTTATGTAGTTTGCTAATGTTGTTGGATCAAGCTTGGATAAATTTTTTGAAAAATTTATTTGATTATATGGATTATCAGTTGTGAATCCACTTAAATTTTTTATTGATTTCCACCAAGTTCTTGGATTAGTTTTTTGAAAATCTGCAATGCGATTTTTAAAATGCATTTTTCGCGACTGTCTTAATTTCCTGTTAATTTCATTCCTTATTCTTCTGAATTTATTATTGTTACCTATACGCAATGCACGCTGACGCGCAGTAATCAATTTGCAGATTTCTTTAGAAACCCAAGGTTTATGATTAGGGTATAATTTTACAGTTTTCATTGGAAAGCATGAATTAAATAGATGGTTAATAGTTTGAGAAAATATTTCCCATTTTTCATTAAATGATAAATTATCATCACAACAAAACCACCAATCTTTTGCAGTTAGATATTTCCCAAACTTGAATTTATTATACTGTGATTTGCATCTAACTTGAACTAATCTAGGTTTTCGAATAGAATATTTGGCCTCTAAAAATACAGATTGATGACGACATCCACCTATGTTAGGCTGACATATAGCGTTTTTGAATAAATGTGGTAAATTAGTGAAAATCTTATCCAGAGTATTTCTTCCGTGTGTTGGAAAATTAACCATCTGTCTTAATTGAAATTCTGTATGTAGAAAACCTGTATTTAATTGATTAAAATCACCAGCAAGGATTATTGCATAATTTTGGTATTGGTGTAATAATTGTTCAAATATTAATTGAAGATATTTTCTTATTTTTCCATTTTCTTCACTAGACCAATATGGATGGTATATTACACCGCATATGTATCCATTTATGCCGCGTGGTGATCTCGATGGATTTATAATGATCCAGAGAGCTTCAATATCTTCATATCCATTATTAATATTTGGCAAATATTTATAGTAAGATAGATCAGACTTTACTTGAATCATTACACCACCACCAGATTTGTCGTATTCTGATTTTTTACGGTCATTCCTTTCTATAATATAACCTGGGAGAGAAACAGCGTTGTCAAAAATATTATACGTTAGGTGAGTTTCAACTAAGCATATAATATCTGGATTTAATGAGGATATTATTGCATATAATTCATCCATTTTAAATTTAATTGATTGCACATTTGATAAAAAAATAGAAGGTATGAAATTACTTTGCTTTTTTAGTCAGTCGATGGACACTAGATTGTTATCAATGTAGAGCTTAAGATTTCGGATCTTTATACGTGCTTTCTCAATTCCTTCCTTATGTATTAATGAATAACGCTTTGCTAAAATTTTCTTTTCAATTTCTCGATCTTTAGAACTAAGCATTTGTTTTATAAATATATTTGCGCCCAATTCTTTAACTTTGAAAGCATTTGCAAGAAAAATGCGTTTAGTCCAAGCATTTTTAAATTTAAGCATAATTGGTCTTTTGTTTCCATTTCTAAATTTACCCAAACGTGCGTAATCGTATAAATCATTAAAATCTAAATCCAATGTATGAAATATTTGCATTATCATTTTTTTATCATCTTCCATTTTACTTGAAAAAGTAGCATCTCTTTCTTGAATACCAAAAATAAGAACTGAATTTAGATTTTCATTTTTTTCATTTCGAGTGTCTTTTTCATAAGATTGAATTGAACTATTTTTCCTCTCATTATCGTTTTTAATGCACGAATTTGGTAAAGAGAGATCATTTAACTTTTTCGAAAAACTTTCAATAGAAGATCTGAAATATTCGATTTGTTTTTCCAAATTTTGTATTTTGGTGTCAAATGGATTAAATTGTAATGTAGATGTTCGATAGGATGTAATTATTGATTTTAAGGCATTTTGTGCTTCACGGTGACTTAATTTCATTACTTGAAAATCAGTAAGTTCAAAAATTTAAGCCTTCTGGTAAAACCATTTTTAATGTAATTAAGATGTAATATTTTCAATTTTAAAATATAAACGTAAGAATTTCCTACCGTTTTCTGCAGTTCCCACCATATACAAAAGTCTGTTATTATATTTAACCATTTGCTGCCTATCACCAATGAAACCATCAAACCAATTAATGATGTGCGTATTTACATGTGTTATATTGTTTAACTTTTCAAATAAAATGTAGTGATTTACATTGTCAAAGGCTTTCTTGATATCAAGGCTGATCTTACAGAATCATAATTTCCATTTTATATGACTGAATTCTGTTTTGTAATTCGACAACGGCATTGTTTTTGTTCCATTTGTTCGTAATCCCTGCTAAATTATTTTTAAATGTCTATCTTTGATGTGAACATTGAATACAAGTTTTTCAAAAGTTCTTGACGATATTGAAGTAATGCTAATTGGTCTAAAATTATACAGTTTAGACGGTTGGGATATTGGAATTGATATTATTATAGCAGTTTTCAGCTTCTTGCTCTGTTGTAGTTATCTCAGCTTGTAACAATGGATTTCCAGAAGTGTGAGATATGGTGTTTTTATTTATAATGGTCTTATTGATGATGTTCTACCAACAACTAAGTTTTTCAAAATAATCAAAATCCCACAGCCATTCTACAAACAACTAAGGAAAGAAAATAATTGTGAATTTAAGTTTGTCATTTGCACATGTGCATTAGCTTTAACATCTGTTGCATTAAAAAAAATTCCCACAGCCATTCTATTAACAACGAAAATTTCAAAAATAAACAAATTCTCACAACTGTTCAATAAATAACTAAGAGAAGAAATAAACAAATTTCCACTACTTTTCTATAAACAACTAAGATTTCAATAGGCAAAAATTATTTGAAACATTTCAAAATAAGTATGATGTTTTTCAAAAATGATTATGCAAGTTCAAAACATTATTTTCATTTAAAAAACGAATTTTCCATTTTAAGACTTTGAAAATGCATGCTATTTAAAAAATCTTATATCAACCATATATATATATAATAATAATATATATAATATATGAATCAAAAGCAATTTTTTGCAAAAAAAATCTTGGTACAAGACTATAAACTAAAAACTATTTAAAAAATAATAGTAACATATACATATATAATTGTGTGGTGTGTGTTTGTTGGGGATTTGTGTGTGTGTGTGTACATTATCTAGGATCATACGAAATTTTCGAAGGAGTGTAGTGTATTATTGTCATTAAGTATGCATTGTCTGTGAAAGAGGAATGTTCGCACTTTTTTTCTAAATTTTTGTAGTTTCCATTTTAATTTCATGGTCTAAGTTATTCCAAATTTTAGTTGCTATGTGGTGAAAACTATTTGAATGTTTATCTAAGCATAAAAATTTTTGAGAACGTTCATTTAACTTAATATATTGTTTTAAAAATGAAAGAGAAGGTGTACCAGATTTACACTTAAATAATATTGATACCATATGCATTTCAATTCTGTAATAATGAGCTAATATTTTATATTGAATTTGATAGAGGGATGAAATGTCATATTTTTGCGCAAAGTTAAGTTTTTTAAGATACCAATTGAAAGTTTTAGACAGAAGGATGCGATATTTTGAATTTATGTTTGTAAAGAGAAATGAGCAATATTGAAAATGAGATAAACAAAAAGAATTTATTGTTTGTGATATATATTTGAGACGTTTCGCAGATGGTAAAGATACATAACTCCATAAGCCACTTTTTTAATTTTAGTCATTAAAAATAATATATATAATAATAACAAATATATGTTTGTGATAAATAAATAATTAAATGCTTTATGAATGAAATCAAATTTCAAAATTAAGTTAATAAACTTGGTTTTCATAGTATTTGGATATGATATTCATGTGTTTCTAGAAGAAGCACTTAGGCAAATTAGAGTTCAGCACTTCAGAATTTATAAGTGACAACTTGTAAAATACTAATGTAAAATATATTGTGGAGATATCAATTTTTATTTTGCCTTCCAAGTATTTCTTTACAAGTTTAACATTACCCAAAATCTTTTTTAAGGATTGCAAAATTTTACCCTTTGCATTATCAAAACAGGTTTTTATGAGTATTTGCTCCTTCAGCAGCAAAAATTGCTCAAAAACATATTGGAACATAGTCTAAAAGTGGGTATAATTGTACTATTGTTCTTAATTTCATTACATATGTCATATCATGTTTTGTAATTTATGTAATTTACCTGAAAAATACCATTTGTGAAATTACTTGGAATAACAATCCAGAATAATTTTAAATTTGAACATTTTTGAAATTCACTAAACAATTCAATTGTTTATTAACTTAATTTTGAAATTATCTGCAGTTAACCAAAAAGAATTTGACACAGTTTTCAACACACTAATATCAAAATTTTTATATGGAATTTCATTTTATGCTTTAGAGTGCCAAAGCCTCCAAAAATCCAACTGTGAAAATGCTTCAAATTAAAAATGACATCAACTAAATATTGTATTGCTGAGTTAATTCTAGCTGAAGACAAAATATCATTAATTGAATATTGCAGCGACCTCACCATGCTTAAGCCAAACAGTTATAATCTTAGTCTAGGCATAAATTGCGGAATCACTATAATTTCAGACTACTCGTGCCCAACATTCATTTCTGAACAGAGTTATATGTCAAAATCATAAATATCTAAATAAAATTGAAATTAATAATAATAATAAATAACAATCAAGTTAACTAATAATGAACATCTTGTGTAATGATTATTTGTATTTTATTGTTTTATTTATATTTATTCTTATTTCTTTGTATGAAGTTATAATTTTTTTATTGCTTTGCTTGTAATCAGCGATTCCTTAATTATATTTTGCTGTACTTTTACTACTACTACTACTACTACTACTACTACTACTACTACTACTAGTAGAATTGCGCTGCTATTTCATGATATCAGAAAATGCTTCAGTGGGTAAACCCACTAAATCTTGAAAAGGAATACGAGAAAAGTGTTGAAAATCGATAAAATTTAATAAGCGAAAATTGAAATTCCGCATATCCATCATTAACAATTAATGAAAAATCCATAGATTGATTTTCAAATGTATTGATTTAATCAAACAAAGAAACAGAAGTAGAAAAAATTTCTTCTCTTTCTCTAAATATTTTGCTTTTTTAAGACTAAGAGTGAATCCTTTAAAAATTCAATTCTGCATTGTTAAGTCAAATTCTGCGTCTACTGATACCTCAATAAAAACCTAATTCTAAAGGCAAGTTGAATCCTTTAAATAACTTTGAATTATTTTCGATTCACATGTAAATTTTGGAAGCAACTAAGTCATATTATTAGAAAAATGGCCATGTCGATAAAAGCAATGAACTTAATCTCTCAAAAACTTCCAACTAAAGCAAAATTCAATTAATTCATGCTCTAGTATTAAGTTATTTCCACTATGACAATATAATCTACTACACAGATATACACAAAAAATTCCTGAGAAAATTTCAGTTACAACTAAATTGGGCTATCAATTTAACAGTTAATAACCATAGCTTTAATAAGAATAATGAATACAAAAACTCTCAAAATAATTAATCATCCTCTAACATATAAAAAATAGACTTTTTTCCACAAAAATAATCATCCTCTAACATATGAAAAAATAGACTTTTTCCACAAAAATAATTAATCATCCTCTAACATATAAAAAATAGACTTTTTTCCACAAAAATAATCATCCTCTAACATATGAAAAAATAGACTTTTTTCAACAAAAATAATTAATCATCCTCTAACATATAAAAAAGACTTTTTTCCACAAAAATAATTAATCATCCTCTAACATATGAAAAAATAGACTTTTTTCAACAAAAATAATTAATAAGCAAAGCAAAAGAACGCATTAAATTGAACCAATTAGGTATAAGAAGTGAATAATGAAAAACTCATTTCTAAACACACCTACGAATATATGGAATGAATTTCCAAGATATATCAAACAAAAAAATAGATTAAAAAGCTTTTAGGTTGATATTAAAAAATACATTTACCTTTAGCATTAAAAGACTGAAATTTCGTGGTTATAAATTTTACAATCATTATTA
Organism: Hofstenia miamia; assembly: GCA_900660155.1. Lineage (NCBI taxonomy): Eukaryota > Metazoa > Xenacoelomorpha > Acoela > Hofsteniidae > Hofstenia > Hofstenia miamia. The sequence goes on from CABFPE010000022.1 coordinate 2,456,545, forward strand.
CTGTATTAATAGAAACTAACATCGCCATAACCCAAGTTAATTATTATTATTATTTGTGAATATCTCTTGTTTTTGCTTTATTTTATTTTGTTTGCGTTTCTGTTTTTGATGCTCTCAGAATTGTTGTCAGTAGTCGTCAATGTTCAAAGTATTTCTGAATATAATAGTCAAAGTGATTTTATACTATAATTAAAACAATCCAAACAGAAATAGATGGAAAATGATCTGGAAAAGCTATTTATTTATGTGATAGCAGCGCACTTTGATTTGAAGCTTAATTATTTCTTCCCAAATAGCCATATTTATTGCACAAGTTTAGTATCCTTCATCCAGTAGCTATTTTTCTAATACTTCACTTAGATTACTATGAATATATATGTATATATTTCTAAAAATGTTTTAAAAGATTAGTAATTTTATAAAAAAATCACAATTTTTAAGAAACATTTTCAGTTAAAAATTCTAGTTATAAATTTTCTGGAACATTCTTTTTACTGCCTATCTAGCGAAATAATATGCTGTGGGAATTACATGAATGTAGTTTGCAATTTGTAGTTTTTTTAATTGCATTCAAACTGATAGCATGGCCAAGAAAAACAACCTTCATTTCAAATTTTATTACGGGATATATTTTGAATGAAAAAATAATATTAAAACATTTAAACCGTTCAGGCAACTTCTCATCATTCCTGAAACATACATTTAACTCCAGGGTTAATGAGCAGCCAAACAGAGTATGAAGGACTTAAGTTTAATTTTACAAATAACTCCATATCTTAATAATTGGCAGCAATAATCTATGTAAATAATTTAAATTTAGTTAATCAAATTTAAATGCTTTCAATGATTTTGACATGATTTTGCTAGGAATTCTTTAAAAATGTTTATTTGATCATTTACTCCACAATATTTTAAATGTCTTGAAATCGTTGGGTTGTTCTTCATTTGTTCTTCCACTTACAATTTCGGATATATTTCTCATTGCACTTACATAGAGTATTATAAATTACATATATATTGAATTTATCGGACATGTTATTTGGTGATTTTAGGCCAAGCTTTGCATTAAGTTTATTTTCATATAAATGAATCTTACTTTTTGCAGCATTCTCTGGGTTAGTGTGGAGGTATTCCCAAAGTTATTTTTTTAAAGGCGGCAAGAACCTCGACAATTTCATCGCAGCACTTCATAAAGAATTTCGTCTTCCCCATTCTTGACAGCAAATTCAATTGTTTCATTGTCAATGTTTGTTTTCTTAGTTTATTACACGATTCTTTTTCATTTATTTTTCAAAGGGTTAGCCTTTTCAGCAGCTAATCTGTCCAGAAGATATTAAGCAATTCTTGTAATGAAAACTCATCATCATTGCCCACCAATGAATGCAACATGTCTGCTGGTTATAATGCTTAGCCTTGTTTAAATTGGTCTGCCATAGGTGGAACTTGTCAAGTTTGGAAAAGGACTCCAGTGGATATATCTGCACAAATTTGTCATTTAAGCAAATCATACATTGAAATAAAATACAATATTTTTGAGTTAATTTGTATAAAATTTTTATCTATTGAAAATAACTCAAAAAAACTGTTTAATATCACTTACAATCTAGATAAAAAAATTCGATATTGACCATCTAAATTTTCAGACAAATAAAATTTCCAGAAATATATTACTCCTATTCAATAAATATATTTGGAGACTTAAATATATCTTATTTTAATACTCTAGAAAAATAGATAATTTTGTACTACATTTGATTTTCTTAGTAAAAAAACTGACACGTCATAACCATTTAAGAGTTATTTTTTTAAATCTTAATATACGTCTAAAAACTACTAAAGTTAATAATTGTAGAGTGATTCATGCAAAAAATTATCTTATCTACTCTGACGAAATAATAGAAAATTTTTGGAAAACCTATGCCTCGGTTACTAATGCACCCAAAACTCTGGATCTTGTGTGATTAATTATATTTCAAGGGAATAATTAAATCTCTAAAAGTAACATGTTTTTTATCAAAAAATTTCTAAACAATCAAATATGCGCGTATTTTTATATGAAAACATTCTCTTGAAAGAACTATTTGCTTTTCATAGTGACACACACACACATTTATTCTATATATATTTTATTATTACTTTGTAAATACATGTATTTGTAGTTTGTAGCTTTTTTTACTGTCATTTATTTACTGCAATAAATTTGCTTTGACTCTTATAGCACTCAAGATGCAATATTGTCAATATTACAACAAATAAATGTAATTGAGTTGCTATTTTTTATTTGAGCAAAGCCCTTAATTGCAAATGTAAAAGAGTTTTTCGTTTTTTTAGTATTTCAAATATTTGGCAAATATGGCAAATTTATTGCATTTTTTATTTATATATATATATACAATATATATACAATAATCACTCCAAGTTTTGTCAAATTTTAAATTCCGAACTTACAAACTTAAGAAGTTCGTGAAAATTTGCACAATTATATTAATCACCAAAAAATATAACAGGTCAGTCGCGGCAAAACAGGACTACTTTGCTTTGGCAAAAGATATGAAAATAAGAAAATAGTGTTAATGTTTTTTAATAATTATAATGAAAATTAAAACAGTGATTGGGAAAACCTCCATGAATTTAAAAAAATATAAAATCATAACATTTGGTCAGTACTTAATACTTAAACAAAAAATACTAAGAATGAACTGCAAATAAGGCTGTGCAAGTACTAGAATTTTAAGACCGAGTCGAGTACGAGTAATTTTGTGCCAAAATTCCCGAGTATCGAGTAATTTCGAGTACGAGTAATTGAGAATACCCCTGTTTTATAACATGTAAAAAACAAACCAAAAATTTTTTTAATGTTTGCCGCGGACACCAGAACCTCTACCCTGTTGTCCCGGTTACTACTCTACTATATAAAAAATGTGAAATCAAAAAATTATTTTTTATAAACACTACGTAAAAAAATCATTTCTCTAAGAGTTTCTGGATGCATTGATTCACGCCGAGATGTGACCATGTTTCCAGCGTCCGACCAATGTCTTTCGCTGGGAACAGCTGTTCCAGGGATTCCCAAAAGTCCTTGCGCCTAACTATCGTGAGACCTTGATGTCCAAATGTCGGATGTCAAAGACAAAGACGGGTAATTATGGGATTTGGTGACATTAAAAAGCTTACTGCGCTCTTCTTGAAATAACTTGGGAATAATAATTCTTGAAAATGTCGTCCGGGATGGCATGTTGTAACGAGGATCCAGGTCGTGAATAAGGTTTCGAAACCCTTCATCATCCACCATAACCAAAGGACGCATATCGGTGCACAGCATCTTGGCCACGATCTTGTTGCGTTTGGTGTGCCCCGCACTCTTAGAATCGTACATTTCTCCGCCGGATCCGACAAATATGTCCATTCGTTGTTGTTTAGCTGAAACATTTAATTATTTGTACATTCGTATACACTTCCAACGTTTTCATGTTATTAAAATTTAAGATTTAATTAAAGATTTAATTAAAGATTAAATTAAAATTAAATTAAAAAATTTACATACCATCTTTCGATTTTTTATTTGCCTCAACTTCTTCTTTTCTCAATTGTATAATTTTATATTCGTCTGGGTGTTTTCCCTTTAAATGATCGGTTGCAGTTTTTGTTTGTCCGTCTTGACACGATAATTCTAATCCACATTGGTTGCATTTACACTTGTTTTTGTTTATTTCATTCTTTGTAAAATAGTTTTATTGGCTGGCGAGAAATTTGCCATCTCANGTAGCAGTGGATTGAACACACGCACACGTTTATTAAAATGCATGCTCAAATTTTATTGGCTGGCGAGAAATTTGCCATCTCATTATGTCATTATGTAACACATTCTTTAATCGACAGCTACATTATAATAAGCGACTTATAATTACTCGATTACTCGAATAAATCAACAAAAATCTCGAGTCGAGTATGAGTAATTGGCTAAAACCCGAGTATCGACTACAATTCGAGTACTCTCACAGCCTTAACTGCAAATAACGACTAGCCTAGAGTAAATGAAAATATCAACTTTTTTTAATGAAGACTGATTTTTACATGAAGTTTTTTCATATCAAATGTTCAAATATTAAGGCGCTCTAAAGACAATAGCAGGTACAAATGATCTATTTCTTTCTTTTTAAATACGCCCCCAAATTCCAAATCAGAGATCGTCGTACCCGAGATTCAAATCAGGCGCTTTTTAAATTCATTAGTAAAAGAGAAGACAATTCTGTATACTGCAGAGTTTTTAAATTTTAGATATCATTATTACTTCGTGCATTCATGAGCGCTTATTTTTTTAATAAACTACCTCAAATTTGAAGAAATTCCTATATGTAAATTAAGATTAATTACCAAAGAGCGCCTAACTAATTTTTAATTCGCAAAACATAAACCTATTTAGTTAAAGCAATTTTACATGTTGGTTTTGAACGAATTGTTAACATCTATATTAAGTAATATCATTATTTGGGGAAATGAATGCAATTGTAAAATAATTATTTGGACAAATGTAGTGTAAATGTGTTCAAGCTACATGTGGATAAATTCGAGTTATTCAATCGTCTGGATGAAAATCAAGAGATAAACACAAATGAGCATCACACAAAAATCTTAAGAATAACTTGGAAAGAAGCTGCGATTATAGGATCACGGGGAGGGGCTCTTCAGACCACCTTATTAAGAGGATGGTAAAACTACCCACCCCAATCATCTTCCTAACTAATGGTCCAAGCAACACAATTTTCATTTGTAACTAGACCATAATGTGATATTTTCATTTCTGGTAAAAATTTCATACTGTGATGACATAACCTATTTTTAATGATGTCAGCAAAAATATCGACTTTTATCTGACAATGTGAGGGAAGTTACATAATTTATGTAATTTTATCATCCATCGAGGAATACGAATACGTATTCCACCCAGGGGTGTCTCTATGGGTTTATGTACATACATAGACCGAAATTTCTTGAAACCATCAAAATTGAAGCACTTCCAAGAAAATGACAGCCATTTCCAGTAGCAAGATCTTAACATTTCCGTAAGGTAACTCGGACAAAACTTTCTTATTTACGGAAGTACATATCGTCACCCCCTAAAATTTGACAGCAGTTCTACCATCCCCTAGGGTTAATTAAAATATAGTTGTTAATTCATACGAAGCAATTGCTTAGTCTACTTTAGTTTTACCAGTAATTAATCTCTCTCACTACACAGATGTTCAATCAAAAAAATCAAACATTAATTTGCAGGAAAATCTCAACTTTGTGCACAAAATAGATAAATGTAGCGTGACAAAAAATCCGCCATGACATGATTTTATGTTACATTAAAAAATCCTAGTTTAAGATATTAAGTTGAGAAAATTTTTACTTTCCAGTATAATTTTACAAGAACACCAATAAGCCCGCATACCTTTTTCATATTTTATTAAAATTATTCATCCAATCTTGATGAAAATTCTGCACTATAAATTTTACATTTTTTTAACACACGGTTTAGAAATCGGCATTAATTGAGAGCAAAATATTCTAAATATCAAATTTATTACTGTTACAGCACCCATGCTGCTTCTATAGTTATAAATGTCAATAGCACAATTTATTTGACTGAGTATTACAGTGCATTATCATAAAGCAGCATTTGCTTTGTGAAGATTTAAATTTTTCTTGCAAACCTTGAAAATTAATTCTACAAATAGAAATAATCCATTATTTATAATCAATCCAAATCACATTTATATACAACTATTTTTCTAAGTATAACCATCTTACAAATGAGTACACTATTAAACATGTTACTGCAAAAAATTCTAATGAATTTTCAATTAGTATATTGTCAATACAGTGCCTTCTTCTACATGAAAAATATAAATTGCATTCAGCTTAAATGTTGATGTCAACATAGGTTATAACATTTAATTCAAAAAACTTTTTACAAATGAAGCAATGAAATAGCATATTTCTGCTTCATTCTTTTACAAATAGGAACTAGTCTTAAGATTAACATGAACACAACATTAAATAATAAATTAAATATGTCTGAAAGTTGAATTAAAGAACATTTAATAATATAAAATTTAAGAGTATATTTTAGCTGTAGAATTAAAATTTAATCAAAAATGAATTATTCCTAATGAAAACAAAATTGAGTATAATGCAATCAAGCATATATTAATTATCTCGATGTAGGGATGTAAAGTATTCGACATAATAAACCAGTTAGTCAATCACTAAAGTATGTAGTGAATGCAGAACATTAAAAAGTACTTAAAATTAACTAAGATTAATTATACTTAGCCTAATTATTAGACAAGTTTGAGAACAATGTGATCTTTAAACTATAAATAACTGAGTATGATTTGATTACTCCAATACTACTTAGATAAGGAAGTTGGAAGAAAATTTCTATCTTAAAATAAATGTTTTACTGATTAAATTAATATTATAACTATGCCAGAAAAGCTGGCATTGAACGTAAAATACATTCATTGTCAAATTATGGAAAATATATTTTTCATGTAAATAGAACTATTCATGTAGATTGGGCATTACACTTAAAATGAAAGTGAAAACAAAAAACAAAGTCATTTCACCAAGTTACGTATAATTTATATTAAGTACATCATGTGATTTTTTGTTCGTAAGATATTTGTGTTTATCATAGAGATTTAAATGCAGTCAATGGACAGAATAAGCATATATATATATNTTATATTAAGTACATCATGTGATTTTTTGTTCGTAAGATATTTGTGTTTATCATAGAGATTTAAATGCAGTCAATGGACAGAATAAGCATTTATATATATATATATATATATATATATATATTGTAAATTCAAAATGTCATAAATGCTTATTCGCTTTGACATATGAAATACCAATATATATTTTATTTTTTAAAATCAAATATGGTATCAATTCACTTAGAATTACAATATCGACTCAAAACATCTTTTTTAAAGTGTTTCTTAAAACTGGCGCTTTGAAGTGTGTAGATCAAAGGATTCAACGCCGACGAAGAATAGAGCAACTGGATGCCGATGAGCGCAGGGAGAGAATCGAATGGTAAATGTAGACCAAGGTCGTATGCAACGTCAAAAAAATGGATTACACTTAGAAACCAGTCGGGAGCAGTGCATATAGTGAACTCTATAACCAATAACAAACACATGGTCGTCATCTTACGATTGGCCTTGGACTGCGATTGGGATTTGGTAGATTGTCGTTTGACAGTAAACCAGATCAGCTTCCCATACAAAAAATACATTAAGACGAAAGGTGTCACAGTGATGGTTGGCCCGTACCAAGCCAACGACTTCCAGAAGAATTCGGATTGTTGATAAAATACAACTACGCATTTATGACCAACCTCGTCATATGCTGAATAAAATAAATATGGATAAAGTAGAGGGAAACCCGTTACGTATACAGACAACAGCGTGCACCTTTTCCACGCGGGCTTTTTTACGAGAACATTGTAGTTGATTGGGTAGAATACGCAAATATATCGGTCAATCGTAATTAACATCACGTGACATACAGAATTATAAATCATTGCCCACATAATGTAGCCGGTGCTGATAACAACACAATAAAATTTTCCGAAATTTCCGGAAGGTATTGGTAAAAATTGTTCAATCGCGAAACGGTATAAATATAGAACAAGAGTGACGGTGTCACAAAATGCTAAACTTGAGAAAATGACGTTACTAAAGTTTTTTCTAAATTCCTTTGACAAGATAAACGTCATTATAATCAAAGAGTTTAAAATCAGACCTGCTACGACGGAAACTGCACCTTGTATCAGCTGCCATGTTGGAGTCTCGGCTCTTTCTGCAAATGTCGTGTTCGTCATTTACATTTAGCAAATGATTTACAATATAAGAACAGAGATTGTTATAAATATTGAATCAGCCAATCACAATTTTTGCAGCATTCCTCCAATCACATTTTTCGAACACTTCGCATAAGCTGCTTTCTCTAAGTTCCTTTAAGGAAATTTGTTTGACATGTAGTATTTCATCAAAACTTCATAGAGCTTAGTGAGGGAAAACTAAACAACGTGTTCTTTACCATGTGTAATTGAGAAGGCCAAAATCAAAATTCCGGAATGTTCTCTAAAATTTAATACTAATGTTTGTAAATGGTGAAGCTGCAACATAATTTGGTTGTGCACCTTATTTCCTTTACAATTTTTAACAGTATTAATGGCTTGTAAGAAGCATTAAAGCTGAATCTTAGTGATAAAACTAGGAAGAAGCAGCAAAAACGTCTTTCAAAACTGTTGATGAATTAATAGCTTTGGGGTAGTAAAACTATCCAGATTATTACTACTAATCTTAAGATTCTAAGATAATTGTAAATCTTGATTTTCAAATATTCTCTGTATTTTAGAAATTTAATTTTTTCCATATCTTTCCAATTTACAGACATAAGGATTTTGTTGTGGTATCATTAAGGATTAGATTCAGCTTGAAGTATAGCTTGTAGAGAACAAGGTTATATATGAAAAAATACCAAATGTCTGCTATATATTTATACTGGTCAAGCCCACAAATGATCTACAATCACAAGTAAGGCAAGCTGCAACTAGAGATAAAGCTTCAATAAACTAAACTCGATGTGCAATGGTGAAATATTAGGTTTTTCCTTTATGCTCTTAGCTCTTTTCAAAAATTAAGTACATGTATCTAACACTAAGGTTCATGCATATATCAGCTTTGCTGATAACATAAAACTGCAGTATTGCTGAATCTTCCTTCTTGACAAGAGGTTCTAAAAATATAATAATTGATAGTTACAATTGAATAAACAGTGAATGGTTTTTTATATATGTATGCTTGAAGTTTTCAAATCATATTGACTTGTCAATATTATTGCAAAGCAATTAAAAGTCAACTAAATTTTTGTTTATGTACATACAGGGTGTTCAATATTTACTGTTACAAAAGTTTTATTTTTCAAATATTTATCAGATTTTAGACATTTTCTATGATTTCCAGGTGCATAACTCTAAGATAGTATCTAAACTTAAGTTTTGATAAATATGCCGCAAGATTTACAGAAAAGAGCCGCCATTGTAGAGCTATTCAAATCTGGGAAGACAGCACCTGACATAGCAAAGACCTTAAGGATCAACAGAATGTTGGTCTGGCGAACACTTAAACGGTTCGAATCAACTGGTGACATTGTTAATGAACCTGGTCAAGGTCGGCCTCGTTCTGCCAGAACCAAAAAACTGTTAAAATCAACCAAGGAGAAGCTAAGGAGGAATCCAAAGAGATCCCTAAGAAATCTCGCGAAAGAGGCCTAAGTGTCAGTCGGAACGATGTCTACGATACTCCACAGTGACCTCCAAACATCTCCTTACAAACACCAGAAGAAGCACCTGTTATCTGCAAGTTCAATTGAGAAACGAGCTCAAAGAGCAGATCTCATCTTATCTCGCATCAATGCTGGCACGCTTCCGAACCTGGTTTTCAGTGACGAAAAAAAATTCGATGTCCAACAACACGTTAATGTCCAAAATGATCGGATTTGGTCACGTATGGGTGAGGTCAAGGATCGGGTGGTCACTCGGAGGCAAGGTGCCAAGTCTGTCATGGTTTGGGCCGCTGTAACGGCTGATGGAAAAAGTCCCCTCCTTTTCGTGGATGAAGGAGCCAAGTTGAACCAAGAAAATTATCGCACGTCCATTCTTGAGTCAGCATTGTTGCCTTGGGCGCGAAAACACTTCAAAAAGAGACGTTGGTCATTCCAGCAAGACTCTGCTCCTGCTCATGGAGCCAAAAAGACACAGGAATGGCTAGCAGAGAATGTGCCTGCTTTCATATCGAAGGAAGAATGGCCTCCATCATCTCCAGATTTGAACCCGCTGGACTTTGCAATCTGGTCAATCTTGGAGAACAAAGTCTCAGCTACACACCACACCAGTTTGGACGCTTTGAAAAAGAAATTGAGGAAGGAATGGGATAAAATACCCCAAAAAGTTATTCGTGACTCATGTGAAGCATTCTCCAAACGTTTGCAGAAAGTTGTGGATGCCAATGGCGGTTATATTGAATAAATATTGGATATTTTCGTTGACATATTATTACTTTATACATTTCTATTAATGTAAATACAAATTTTTCATTTTTCTATTAAAATATAAGCTAAAAACTTTGTAATGGTTATTATTGAACACCCTGTATATTTTGAGCATAAACATTTTTTGCATTTGAATTAGGGTAGGGGAACATTTAATGCTTTTAATTTTAACTGATGAATTTCAATAGGATTGCGTGAGATAGATTTTTGTTTTGAAGCTTAAATTGCTTTGTAACGAATAAAGAATGTAATCTTTAGAGTAAGATATTTTTTTTCATTTTGTCAACATTAGCACGTTTGTAGTTAGAATAGTAGAGAAGCAAAAGCCAAACTTTGCAATGTCAAATAATGGTAAAAATGCGCTGAAATTGATTTTTAGGGCAATTAATTGTAGCGTTTGACTGTCAGCATTATTTAATTTTTCCCATGCTTGCTTATTAAATTATGAATTGGTAAGTGCTATTGCCAGACTCTCTTTTTTAACCAATTTGCACTAATAACAAGAGTGAATTTATTTTATGAAAAAAACTATTTGAACTTCAAATTTTACATATGTGCTATCATTGTTTTTCAAGTAAAGCTGAGTGTTTTAATATACATCAGTCACTAAAAATACACATATTTTACATATATATTACTTTGCATATTTTGGTAATTATTATATGGGCTAACAAGATATAAACTGAGACGATTCTAGTTGCAACTATTGAAGGGGCTGCAATTTTGTGCTAATGCACCCCCTCATATATTTTTTCTCGCTAGCCTTCTGCATATATGATAAATATAGTAAAAAAACCTCTACTATATTTTATATAAAAAACCATAAAATATAGAAGTATTTATTGAAATTGTTAGTTCGAGACGCATTCTGACTAAATTTTAATCGTCTACTTGCCCAAAAAATTTTTTAACCTAAAAACAAAACAAACAAAAGCAATTTGCTTGGAGCAGAATAAATTTAATGTTATCATGTTTTGTTGCTTATTTAGTAATTGATGTTTCTTTGTTTTCTTAATGATTAAAGCTTCGCCTATTTTAGGATGTTGTGTTCTTAGTTGTATGTAAAAATTTTTTTCGTTAGCTTGTTGTTTATGCATAAATATTTATGATCTTAGGTCTCCGTAAATATGCTCCGTCATTCTTGTTACCAAATGGCGCTTGGCTTCCCCGACGTATGATTTTTCATAATTTTTCATTTATAATTAAACAAATTGGGTCGAAAGAATATACCGTACGTCTTGAAGTTCTGTGAATATGAACGCTGAATGGTATCTATTTAACCAAATTAGCATTTATTGCTTTCTCATCAAAACCGTGTAGTTTATAGACTGGTGCAATAACTGTCACTTGGAATATTTGGAAGGATATTACCAATATTTGAAAACAATAACTACCCTGAACCATTTATTTACAATAGTGCCTCCGTGAAACAAGGCCTACTTTAATCACGGCCTGGCAATTTGCAGTACAAAAAACGAAAAATAGCAATAAATACTCTTGCAAGTAAAGGAATTAGTGTAAATTTTTGTCCAAATGTGCAATACAAAAAATATAAAAAATTCCCATCAAATTTGTGGAATTACAACAATTGCATTTCCTTGACAACAAAAATGTGTTCATCAAACAATTAAAAGTTCTCACAAGCAAAGAAGTAAGTTAAATTTCTAGAAATATTTCACCTCAAAGTAGAAAGGTTAGAGCCACATTTTTGCTTGTCTATATCAATATTCACTAATTTTTATGAGGTCAAATCATAAATTTTGATATGCAGAAAGATGATTGTTTATTGTAAATGGGCTCGTTATAATTGAGGGTAGTTTTGCAATTTTCAAAGAAGCAAATCGCTCCAAAAGGTGCATAGATATGTACAATAGCTAATTCTTTAATTTGGTTACTTAAAATGATTTGTTGTATCGAATCTTGGTCTGCAGCGAAGTGTGTTTGTGGCCTCATTTTTGTTAATTTTACTGCAAATCGCAAGGCCGTGATTACAGTAGGCCTTGAACGGCCCCAACATTGATTACCAAGTCCGAACTGAAAGTTTATTTTTTATTGAAGACATTATAATGTGAATTGAATTGTCTTAAGAGTCAAAGCAAATTTATTGCTTAAATGTATATAAAAAAACTATAAACTAACACATGACAAAAATATTTACAAAACTAATTACGTATGCAATATTAATTAAAGGGCAGTTTTAAAAGTAATTTGACCATGCGTTGAGTTTATTATCTAATGTTTGCCTACTTAATAGAAATTGTTTTATTTTTTTCTTGAAGTGTTTATAGTTTTTCTCACATTTTATATCAATACTTAAATCATTCCAAGAGATTGAACATTTAAAAGAAAATGAATCTTGACGATTATTGATGCTAAAAAGTGTTTTATTTCTTTTATTGATTTTGATGTAATTATTAAGAAAACTTAATGAACTTAATTCATGAATAAATTTGTGAATCATACATAAAGATTGATACTGAATAAAGTAACTCGGTGCCAAAATATTATATGATGATCTTAATTGCGTTATGGATTCATGTTTTTCAATATAATTAAGTGTTCTAAATGCCCAGTTAAACATTTTTGCTAATGATGAACGTTTTTGCGATAATAATAATAATAATAATAAGCAAATTATGTATTATCGTTAAAATATATATTTCACTTTGGTTGATCGAATTTTTTTAAATGCCTTTTGACCAAAAGTGACCATTAAATATAAAAAAACGATCGCCTGAAACGTTGCCCTACCATTATTTTAAAATTTACATGAAAATAATGACCTCTTTGAAGTAATCAATGCATCACTTAAAATTATAGATGCCTTAATACCTGTGATCCAAATACTTTATATTTGAGAAATTCCTTTAGTAAAATAGTACTTGCTTGCATAGTGCAAACTTACATATTTTACCTAACATCTTAACTAATAAAGATTACACTTTCTGTGTAAGTTGTAAAATTTGGGGAGGTTTTTTCTGAAATTTGCATTTATGCTCTACTATGTTATGCTTGAATATTTATATATTAAACTTAATTCATTCATTTTTGATAAAACTGCTTCGTTAGCATTTTATTTTTTAAGTTTTTTTATTAGTTTTTGTTTTTAAAACTTTTTCTTACTTTCTAGTAAAATAATTTTAGTATCCTTGCTACATATCCTTTGATAAATTTGTATAATTCATCATCCCCTGTGTGAAATTCATAGAAAAATTTTATCGCATGAGGGTTGAAAATTCTACTTGAAAACTTTGAAAAACTTCTGCAATAAATTCGTTTTCCTTGATACGTCTGCTTTTTCAAGATTTGCTGCACCAAATTTAGATTGTAAGAAATTTTGATAGTCTTTTACTGATTAATTCAACTTTATTTACCACGTCCCTCATAACAAATGAATGATTGCTACATTTCATTTAATTTTTTGAAGGTTGACTTTAATAATTGCTAATTTTAATTTATAGTTGAAAAGTTGTAATAGCAAAAATAACAACGTAAGTGCGTAAAATTTAATCAACCAATCATATTCTAACAACCATAAATAGAAATTTCCGAAGGATTCCTTGAAATTTTTTAGAAATAATTTTTATTTTCAACCTGGAAAAATTTTTTTGCTATCTTTAAAATCAAGAATGCCTAGCAGTAAGAAATCTCAAGACATGGCCTCCGAATTTGTCGAAGAACAGTATAGGAAAAATTGTGATACACCAAGGTCGCTAAGAAATTGCAAGTTTATGATAAAGGACATCTTAGCGTCAAATCCCTGCTCTAAGCAATACAATCCGATTTTTGAACTTCACAAGCTTGTAAAATCTATAAATTGAATTTCTCAGTCATTCAATAGAAATATTTATGTTGGAATGTTATTTCAAATTATATTTATTGATTTTGTCATTAAAATATGAAATGTAAGTGTTTTATCATTGGTATATAATTAATGTAAAATTTCAGCTTAGAAATATATGTTATTAAACTAAACACAAAAACACTGAGTCTCATTGTCTGAAATATTCAACATTTTTTGAAATACCATCTCATTGTAAATTCATTTACAAAGTAACTGAAGTCTTTTCAGATTATAAAACCTCTTTTATCTTAAAACAATCAACACCCAATTACATTCAAACTTAGATAAAGCTGGTACAAAAAGTTTGATGTAATAGTTGTTGCTCACTCAGTATTCTCTATGAAACAAATTGAACTTCAATAGTCTTAAAGAGCTAAAGCAATCATTTATAAATTCACTCATTTACCTACTTTATCACTAAAACTAAATTTTCGATAAAAGCGAATGTTTACTAAGTGAAATTACGTTTTTGTTTGAAATTTTAACTTCTATAAATACGGAAACGATAACAGTGTATTTATAATTTACCCCTAGGTCTTTGTAAATGTCATGTACCTTAGGTGTTTGAGACAAGTTGCCATTACCTTACAACGACTTTTCCTACTGATATGAATTTATCTTTAATTTTTCTGTTTGCTTCAAATTATAGATCCACGTATGGTCATAGTTGTTTAGTCATAAAAAAGGTTTCTTGTTTGCTCTGCCTAAAAATTAGCATTATTCGATTACTAAAGGCCTATAAGCCTTTCAAAGTGTTTTTCCTAATTTGAAAATGCCCCAACTGAATTTTTCAATAATTCTACTATTCAAATTTATTTCTAACATATGTTTTCCTATTTACCACTTTTCATGGGAATATAAGTTAAGTATTAAAAATTTTATTCAAGGCTACACACTGGTTATTCAGTATGCAAATATGGTTTCCACACTTGGAAGAAATACTCTCAAATACGTTTGCATATGCATCATCAAAAGAAATGTTTAGTCCTGCAATTAAGACGAACAATGCATATTTGAGCAAAGCCTCTATCGATGAAAATTTCATTAAATATTTTGTTGTAGAATTTCATCACCGTTTTTAATATGCTCTGTTTTGCATTTACCGTTAAATTTGATTCGAACATCTCTATTAATCAAACAAATTTTAAAAATGAAATGATGACATCACTGAAAATAAATGCCAAGAATACAATTGATTAAGAGTCATTAGTTATATTTCAATAACTTATTTAACAATGCTATATAAAATGTACAAAGATACCATACACATATATAAATTACTCGATCATTCCTTGCCACAAATTTAATCTCTTAGACGATCCTAATGTAAGTTGTTTGTTTAGCAAATTCTTTTTAGCTGTTTCTTTAATAAATTGATATTGGAGGCATTCCTTATTTGTGAATTTAATTTATTTCATATGCTTATCATGCTAACTACAAATAAGTCTTTTTATAAAGTTTACACCTAATTTTCTCATTATTCATAGAGATGTTAGTGCATTTATTGCAAGCTATGACATTGTCTAGAAACCTAGTTGCTGGTGCCAATTTGTGCAGGAACCAAGAAATCTACAACGAAGCACGCCCATAAAATCTGCAGTTAAATTTTCATTAGTTTGGCCTTTCCTTTTTTCTTTTGTAAATCAATTTATAAAAAACTAAAAATATTAGTTTTTTCTTTATGAGACGTCAGCTAATTTTAGGATGTAAGTAAACTTTCATTCAATGGTAAACTTGAATTTTGAAATTTAGTATGTAATCCAGTCCTTACAGTATGAACTGTATTTTCATTACAAATTTATATAATAGGAATAATGTTAGATGTAGCACAACTATAATCGCAAATGCACTCAATAGTTTATCATCCAGACAGGATAATCAGGGCAGGATTAAATGAATTCCAGTTAAAACCGGATAAATTATATGAGAATTTAAAGTTTAAAGGCGCGAATACATCAGAGCCTCTCATATACTGTATTTTTATAATAGGGTATCAAAATCGGTCATGCCTGTGGGTCGATTTGGAAATTGACTCCATTAATCAGCAAATTTTGTCAACAAAAAAGAAAACAATATCGAGCCAATTACCCAATTAAAATTAATGCCAGTCTGTTGCATTTATACGATCCTGGTCAAAATGGTGACTATTTTATAGCTTTACAAAAAAACCCAAAAACTAAAAATGAAAATCCTAAGTTTAATTTTAGCAGATTTTAGAACATCTAGTATAAAATTTTTATTGGAAGTTTGATTTTTAAACACATTTCTTAGGCTTATATATTCCTTGGCACATACTGAGCTTGCGTGTGCTGCTGCCAGGAAGTTTGACTCGGCTCTGGACATGTTAATGTCTAGGGAGAAAGAAAGCTGGCTTCTTAAAAAATATTAATTAGAAGGGATGCCATATGGAATTGGTCCATTGATATGAATCCCGTTGTAGAAAGGTTTATCCGTTTTTCAAAACAACAACACTTTGAATTTGACGAATTCTTGCAAAATATTTGTTTAGATTCTATAAATAAAATTAAATTGTTAGTTATCATTAATTAGCACTTCATTCAATATTGGAAAATACACTTTTAAGCTGTGAACTAACATTTATTCAATAGGTAGTTTTAGCTTATCGACCCAGTAGACATAGAACTGTCGTAAAGACGTCGCTGAAGGACATAATAACGGCACTAAAACGACATCACAAAACAACGTTTTTTCACAATAAAACGACCAACTATCAATAAAAATTTTTTTGAAAAATTTATCTTCAAATTGTCATAATACTAAAATTATTCCTATTTTTAAATATTTTTGCTAGACTGAATTATACACCGCCACTAATCTGCACTATAAACGCCACTCAAACAATTCAACGTCTATTAAACGCCAATACACCACAAAAACGACGTCGTTACAACAGTTCTATGTTTACTTGGGAACATGCTAGATTTTTGTAGCAGTCATTAATCTAGCTGATTGACAAAAGTCACGAAATGAATGTATTCCAACAATTGCCGCATTGGAGATCTCGATGCTTAAAATTTTTAATTGTTATTTTTCCACGAAGTACCGGTTAACAGTTAACGAGATTGAACTGCATTTATTGCTGTTGATAAGCTAGTGGGTGGCGATTAAAAAGTTGCTGGTCACACACAGATGTAGGCAAGAAACTGCTTGTTGATGGACCACAGTTACATATGCCTGCAGGGGTCAGTTTATATGAAAAGCCTCAACCCTTAAAATATGATAGTTAATCCGGATAAATTCGGACAGACTAAAATAAATGTAAATTCGGACAGACTAAAATAAATGTAAATTCGGACAGACTATAATAAATGTAAATTCGGACAGAGCAGAATATAATCTCGTTTCAAGCTCAGTGCTAACTCGAAAAACTGGATATGTATCTCATTTTCAATTAATTTAGAATCACGGTTGCAAAAAATACTTTGACAACAATAAATTCAAGTTCAATGTTAAATTTATGAAATATTTATTTAGGAAAATTCTTGTTTTCAAAATAGATAGAATCGATATTACCAAGTGAAAGACATATAAGCAGAGCAAATATTCACTTAAATTTCATGATTCTTATGTCAAAGTCATATTTAATATATATATATATATATAATAGTGGCTAAATTGGTTAACTTTGCAAATGTACACAGCTAGCTCCATTATAGGTTAAAATTTCAAGAGCTCTGACTAAAAGCTTTTAAAAATGGGAATAAAATTTTAGTTTGAAGTACAACAAAAAAATGTTGACCTTTCCCAATAAGCTCTTAAGTTGCTTAAATACATCTTGGAGTATTGATGCAATAGTCTCATCTTCATCGAAAATAGGTACTTGTGAAAGGCATAAGCTCAGCTTCAAACTGAAATGCCACAGCAGAAGCACTTGTTACTGCCTGCATTTAATCCATTAACAAGTTGGAATATATTGCTTAGCATTTAAAATAAATGTTTTACTATGTTTATTCAAAGCTAAGAGATTAAAAAACCTAAATAATAAAGGATTCCTAGAGCATAATTTTATATTAAAGAAGTGAGAAAATTTAGCTTCTAAACCATAAAATTAGCTCAAAAATATACCAGAATAGATAGGAAATTTTTGAATTTCAGGGTATATTTAAGCTTTGCTTGAAGTATAGTGCAAGATGCGGTAGCACATAAAAGTTAGAGTATGTACATGATTTAAATAAGCAGTTATAATGAAATGCATAGTAAAATATACATGTATTTCCAATGGGTTGTTAACACCAACGTATTAAGAATTTTATTAGCAAAGAGCTAATATACAAGTGCATTCAGAAAATCACATATAAAAGCATTTGGAATTGCTTGTTAGCGATTCAAAAAAGCCCTAAGCTTCTTATTTTTATTGCGGTGTTAAACACAACAATTTATAAGATAGAGAATTAAAACTTTTTGGCACTGATCTTTACAGTAAAGAGCATGGGCCCTGTTTACTGAAGATCTTAATAATTAATAAATAATAATACAGAAGGAAAACTTTCTTTGAGGATATTATTTAATTACCTACCTAAAGGTTCATTAATAGATTTGCTCAAAATCAATTTAGCTATTCCATTAATTTTAATAGAAATCTTTCATTGTTAAATTAAACCCGTTATCACTAAAAATTATTAAAATCACTCAATAACTAAAATTGATATCAATCAAGACCTGCAATTCAAAAGCAATTTATTTGCAAGCTATAAACTACAAACAAAACTAATTTTAGTAGCACTATTAATTTGTAGTAGAATTTTTAATGATTCGTGGAAATTATATGAATATTCTTTTCTTGTAGTCTTGTAATTGATGAAAAAATTCTAGTTTGTGCAATTTCTCCAGCATAAATTTTAATGGCATGTCGTTGAATATTTCAGCTGTTTTTACAAAAAAAAGAATTAGAGCCATGACTCTTTTTCAAGTATTTCCTGGTGCATACATTTCACTTTAACTTAGAATTCAGTAATCCCTTAAAAAGTGAATTCTCACTAGCAATTATATTCATAAAATATGTATATGCCAGATACATAATGTAACTAGTAGGCTTCATTATCTTAAATTGAGCATAAAACTGAGTAGTATGAGTAAATCTGGAAACTCTAGCAATAACTTGAATTGACCAGTTGGCCATTTCTTCAATGCTCTTCCATTTAAATATGTTAGTACCAACTGCTAGTAAAGACCATAGCTTATAATTCCACATACATGGGACCGCATGTATTGTATTACCATTTGCATGGGAATGCAATTCATTAAAATTTTTATTTGTGAGTTGAAAATAGTAAGTCTACTATAATCTCAATAGGTCTTGAATCAATTAACTAGAACATTGGAAAATATTAATTTCGAGAGCACATAAAATTGAAAGCTTCTTTATGGTGATTTTGAAAAGATACTATCACTAGTGCTTCTAGTATATTTTGTTTATATAGGCATATGTTTAAGATGACCATATCGACGATTTAATTAAATCACTGAGGTTCATCCAAAAGGATTTTTTCAATGTAACTAAAGCTACAGTAAACAGTATATAATTATAAATACCCATATTTGAATAATAATTGGATTTATGAAAATGATCAGAAACACTTGGAATGATTGTCGGAAGAATGCACCTATTATGTTAAATAATGTGTAAACAAAAGTAAAATTATCTAAACCCATGATGGAGTTTTTTTTCAAGCATTGTTTGTGGGATTTAGCTGAAACTATAATAAATCCTTAAGGTTCTAAGGCCTTAGTGACTAGTAGATAATGACCTCCTGTTGAAGGCTGTCGCACAAACACGTACGTAAGGAACAATAGATTAACTACTCAAAGTACTTGTTAATAAAATTGTGAAACAAAATTTATGATAAATCTTTGAATGGCTTCATATATGAAATCTTTGAATTGCAAAATTTTTTGATATTTTCAAGTTGCAAGCATTGGACTGTAATAATATATTCAGACCAGGCCCTTGGCATAGGACATGATTGAGGGTTAAAAAATAAGACTACGCGGTACTGGGACCAATAAAATTCTTATTCCACAATCCTACCAGGACAGCGATATCCATAAACATGACCTGAGAGAACGCATTTTAATATTAGATTAATTCAGAAATAATATAATATAAATTAATGCTAATAGAACTCTTACAGCTTACTACAATACAAAACAATTTTATATGAATGGATGAGCAACATTGTTTGCAAAATTTGAAACCCTCGATTCATGATCATAACAATTACATGTAAAGTACATAAAGAAAGTTTTACAATTCTAAATTCTTACAGTTGACAATATAATTTTGTGTGGTTGAGACTACTATACCTTATGCAGTTTTCACCACAGCTGCATTTAGTTTTATGAATTCATTGGGTTTATGGAATAATTCCTTAGATTTTTTTTTTGCCAATCTAGATATGAACATGGGCCAAAATGTGTGTCCCGCGCACCTCGGCACCGTCCATTCTCAATAATGCCAATTCGGTCCGTCTTAGACCCATTTTATGATCATTACCAAAAATATCTTTAATTTTTCAGTTTGATAGGATAAAGTTCGATATCTTAGCAACATATAATACAATCTACACACTGAAATTATAAACCTAATCTTAATTTTAGAATTGTATATTATACTAACATAGCATTTTGAAATACAAATATTAATAATGAATTTGCAAAATTTGAAGAACATTGATGATAATATGTCAGAAAAGATTGTAGGTTTTGTGATCTATTTTACTGAGAAATTAACAAACTTTTATTGTTGACTTATGATATAGAATTATGACTTTGAGAACTTCAATGGATTTCTTCGTGGAGTTTCATCACTCACTCAACTTTGACAGCACTTCCCCAATGGCCATAGTCTCCACTATGTGTAGCTTACATAATTCAATCCTGGTGGAATCATTAGCTGTAACTTATCGTATCTTGAATGAATTCAGATCAGTCAAAATTGTTTGATGATTCCAAGCAAGGACCATCATGGTCTGAAGCAAATCTGAAACTGGATTGTGACTGGAACTGAAAGCAAATGGCTTCAGGTTTCAGCAAGGAACTGGAAATGACAATGTCTGATCATATGGGTTTCTAGTTAAAATGAATATTGGGAATAAACATTTGTTCAGAAACATTAACATGTATGCATGCTTTTACACATAAGTGACATGCACAAGTATTTATTTTGTCTGTTACCAGAGTTCTAAGAATTCTGTTAGAAAGGAAATTGGTCCTAGAAAATCTTAAATTTATGAAGTCTTACAGCATCAGCTTGTTCTCTATTTCTTAGCATTCAGTATTTCAATTTTACCATTAGTACACAATTGTGTAAAATCCTTACAAATACACAGGGCAACTTTTCCATAATTAATTCATAGCTTTAAGAAGATAAGGAGACCAAAAAAACTGTGAGTATTTTACAAATATTCCAAAGTTATACATTAAATTCTGAAGCAAACTAGAGAAGTTGGTAAAGCATGTTGAAGATGGGGAGGATATTGAATAGATGTTATCAATCAATATTTGATTTGGTTAATCATTTGTAATTATCAGATATTCTGAACTCATTGCGATGCTTTGGCAATGCCACAGAGTGAGGGAGGAAAGCATAGATTTCACAATGATACTTACGACATTCTTTTACCTGTTATAACTGCTGTATCATCATTTACAAAAGCAAGTAAATTGCACTTGAAATAGGCTTCATTACATCAATGTTTGCCAAGTTACTTCAATAAGATTTTTGGACTTCTAGTCTCACAATTCTAAGAAAAAGATTTTTAGACTTATTTATCAAAACACGATTACACATATAAAATAAAACATTCTTTGTAGAACAAAGTAGTGAATTCGTAAGCAGTGAGTGAATTTTTTATGTCACTTTCAAAGTTATTTCATGAAACTTAAGCATGGAGGGCAAAATTTCAATAAGTAAAGCAGCGTTTTCAAGGATGGAAGCAGGCATTAATATCTAGAGGGTTCAAATTTTATATTTGATCATTACAATTTTTGCATTTCTTCTCAAATTTTGGTGACAATTTTCAATTGAAAGTGCTTTTTCCTATCTGTGTTAATTTCTTTGAAATGAAAAAATAACTAATTTTACTATATAACTTTTGTTGTGTTTGACTTAACCATTATAATCTAGGAGACATTCCATGAAATTCGATTTTTTAACATAGCTGGGGTTATAATAGTTTTGCAGAAACCAGTGGCGGAGAGTGGGCCACTTTGCCTAGTGTGCGGTGCAGAGTTGTTAGTGGTTCGGTTTGGTTTCGTCATTGTATTAAATAAAAATACGTCAATACTAAACTGAAAGTTTCAAAATTTACAATGGAGATCAGTGCAGTAATTGCTTGAACTTGAAGCCATCCATTACATGATTAAATGCATAATTTTTAAATACTCTACATTAACGTAAAATATTATTCAAATGAATATTTCTTAAAATCAGACATCAAGTAAAATATTTGAAATGGATACCTTAGTTTATTTAACAACATCACGAAATATTAAAACATCAGACAGGACCAGTACGTGATCAGACCAACTTTTCAAATTCAACAAAGACCAAGACTCATTTGCTATTATTGTCGAACTCCTATATTTGGCATGAAAGCAGAAATTGATGACTCACCAGAGATGGAATCGGATCCAACAGTTTAAGATCCGATCCGATCCGCATCCGAAACTTCAACGTCCAAATCCGATCCGATCGGCGAACTTTTAAAAAAATTAGTATTCAACACGAAACGGATCCGAATTTAAATAAGTACTCTAACAATAAACAAACATAAACTTTAAAAAATATTTATGTTTTTAATGCGAATAGAGAATTTTAAGTGCTTCAACACTATCTTGAGATAAAAAAATGGACATATACTTACGGAATGATACATGCAAATCAACATATTTGTAAGCTTTGTAATAATCTAGTTCCTAAAATTGGCATCAATTATAATCATAATATATTTATAGAGTTTAAATAGTTGAGTTTCTTATAGTATTACCTCCCTTATTAATTTTTTATGTCAAAATTCAAAAATAACCACTTTGCAATATCACTATGAATTGAAGTTGTTTCAAACAAGATAAATTTACTTCAAAATTGCAGCTAAGGCGATGAAAACAAGAATAGCACAAATAATGGCAAATTAAAGAACAACCTCAAAATTTATATTGCAAGACATTAAAAAAGTTGTTGTAGAGTGTATTAAAATCCGTGATAGAAAAATTAATTTTTCAAACAAAATTTGAGATTTAAATATAAATTTTAAATTTTACTGAAATTGGATATTAAATTGTATCAAAAATTTTGAATTATATAGCAGCAACATTAAATAAATTCACACCCTATTAATAGTATAATAATAACGTTCCATAAACATTTTAATATCAGTGATTATAATAATGACAAACCTTCTGAGTACTAAGTTGATCTTGGCATTGCAAGTTTCTTAGAGTGCTTATTTTAATGAGATTTTTTGATTGAATAGCATTCCAAATTATATTAGCATTTTTACATTTTGGTAGTGTTTGCAAAAGCTAAGGCATTCCACTTGCTTCTCTGTGTTCTGTGCTTTTTCTATGACACACATATTAGAGAGAATCCTTTTCAGAATTCTGCCCCCTTTGCAGGCTCATAAACACGTTTAACCAGGGCTGCGTGTTGTGCACATGACACAGTGTGAGCTTGTCTGGTTTACTGCTAATAACTGCTTCAGCCACTAAAATAGTCTAATAAATTAGAATAAAGCCAACTGCCAACATTTGTTTTAGCTTAACACCCCAGCCAATATATGTACATGTAGAACTTGAAAAAGTTTATCTATTTTTATTGATGTTTGCTTGGCGGGGAACATGAGCGTATCCAGGATTTTCTGACGGGGGGACATCATTGTTATTCCGCCATGCGGGGCAAAGCCCCGCCAAAATTTTTGAAAATATTGAGAAAATAGACCCTAAAAATGCATTTCACGATCCTAGATTCTGAATTTTTCAATTTCTTACGAAAAATTTTTTGATTTATCCAGTCAATATTAAATTTGGAAACCTGTCGGGGGGACATTCCACCATGTCCCCCCTGGGTACGCCACTGGCGGGGAATGAACTTTAGAGTGGTGAGACGTTTGATTTCTCACTCGAGGTGCAGTGATCATTAGCGCACGCCTTGAAATGATCTATTTCCATTTTGTGAACCAATCAATAACGTTCGGCGACAAATGTAGGATGCAAAGCAAAGATACCTAACAAAGACATTTTCTTTGAATCCCAGGCTCTTAAATCTCTAAAAATTTCAATTGAAATATGTAGCTTGCATGATGTCATAAAAGTTACATTGGCTGTTTCATTTTGAATGGAGAAAGCAGAAAACACATGTTAAATATATGCCCATGGACATGGTGCAGGTCCTAAATAGTATATTATATTTAATTTTTAGTTGAATGGTTGCAGTATTATCATTATTATATAATTGGAACATGCAAATTACAAAGGTCCCTTTATATTCATAGACAGATCATGATCTAACTGATTACTAGTAAGGTCCCTGACTCCTGGCTGATTCTACACAATCTTATGTGTTAATTTTCATATATTTTCATAAGCATTTATTGCATTATATAGAAGTAACCAGGAATATGAGTGAAACTACAGAAAAAACTGTTAGTTTATAAATTTATTCATCCCCATAAATTTTCTATGGATCTGAGAGTCAGTGTATTTTAACAATTGTTATACTTTGTTTAAATACAATAACAGCAGCATTACTTTTTAAGTTAAGATAATTGATATAAATTTTTCCCTTGAAGAAATGTTAATGACCTTGTTAACACAATGCAGTAAAATAAACTTTCTTTACTATTCATTTTGGGTACAACTTTTTGTAAAAATACAATACTTGTAACATTTTCTGCTTAATATTCCTCAAGACAAATGATCAATGCAAATCAAAATATGTAGAGTAATTACAAACAAGTTATTAAACTGTATAGTTAATTGAGCAAAACAATTCAAAGGATCATTCAAAAATTGTATATAAAAAGATTGTTTTCTATCAAATCAGATACAATAATCAAAATGGTATGGACTATGCTTAATATACATGTATATTGCATAGGGCTTGACAGAAACTTAAGTATTTGAAAAATTTACACGAAAAATTTTTACATATGCATAGAATAATTGCATCATTTATCATGTATGTTAAGTTTGAATTCTCTCTGTAACTTCCTCATTGATCTCCTTAAAAATCCCTATGACCTATTGTATTGCTGCAGGTTGAAACTCACAACAAAAAATCAGCTACATCACAATGATATAGCAATCTCAGCAGGGTTCTGTTCCATATTCAATTGACACATGGATTTAAGTAGGTTAATTTGTCTGAATCAAATGACTAAAAAATTATAGAGATTGTACGTACTTTGCTATTGATGTAAAATTACTTTAACACTTACAAATATTGATAGTTTAGGTAACTACTGGTTTGAGTTACTGAGCTTAATTGATGGCAATCATCCAACTTTACACTTTCCTTGTGGTGTGTTTGTAGCAAAAGGTAGAGAATTACAACAACAAAATTCAGACTTAAAAGAGGTCAGACAATCTGAAGATGCTTAATTCAGAAGTCACCCAATTTTCTCAAGATCTTCAAAAACAACAAAATGTGGTAACCTGAATTTAAGAAACCATAATAAAAATATATTTCTTGAAAAAATGAGGAACTGCCTACCTGAAATGAGGAATGAGCTCTAAATGAATGAGTAAAAAGACTACTATAACATCATAGATGAAATTGGTCAGTTGAGGTCAAATCTCTTCCAGTAAGGATTGAAATCCCCCAAATTGCTGTAATTGGTAATCAAACAGTGGGAAAGTATAGTGTTGTTTAGTTGCTGACTGTAGTAAGATTACCAAGGGAAATGGGATTGGTACTAAATGTCCCAAGATTAGATGTAGTTCTGTAGTCATAATTAAAGACAAAGGAAAATTCATGACACAAGAAAATTTAACAAGAGTACTAGAAAATGACCAAAATGTAAATCTGAGAAAAAACTTGGTTAAAGAAGATGATTCTATTGTTTCAAACAAAGTAATAGATATCACAACCAGAGTTGATATGCAAGGTCCTGATCTCAGCAATTTAAAACTTGTTGACCTTCTAGGTGTCCAGTATTCAAGAACAGAAATGTTGAATTCTATTAGAGGAATGATTATACAATGCATTTAGGCTGAATATACTTTAATCTTAATAGTTAGTCTTTGTGTATCTGATCCAACAACAGCTGAAGCAGTTGGTCTAGCAAACAAATATGATCCTGGGCAATGTCAATCTCTATTTATAGTCACTAAACCTGATGAAGCTAAACTGGGTGATTAGGCTTTTTATGAACACATATATATTTAATATGAAACCATGAAAAAGCAACACATGTAGTTGATCTTGAAAACATACAGTCATTTCTATGAAAATTGGGACATTGGAATGAAAATATCAATTAATCCAAAATACTATGTGCCATATACCATTCAAAAACTAAGAATGTGTAGAAATCCTATTTTTAATTTGCATTTACTTCAACTTTATTATTTCTTCTTCATACCAATTTATTGATACAGGAAATAAAAACTATTGAAATTTATGCTTGTGCTGAAATTATTACTTAAATGTATATTGTAACAGTTCAATTCC
>CABFPE010000022.1:2486785-2503107 GCA_900660155.1 Hofstenia miamia
TTCTCTATTGTATTTGGTTTTGTTTTTCTACTGGGTGTGAGTTAGCTAGGATGGATTTCCTCTGACAGCAATCTACTTCACCACCCATTGAGGTATAACCTCACCTTATGCATAGTTTCACATTTGCTAGCTCTGTGATCTGATGCTATCATCAAGCTCTGACTCCTGTCTTACCTGTTCTTAGTGCTATATTGGTTAGTCTCATTTTTCTAGAATTTGGATTGTGTACCTATGCCCTGCTACCATCTGTTAATTGCTTTTATTTCTCCTGCACAGTTGGATGTTTCTCCTATATTATTGGAATTGTTATTGGAACATTTCTTCTGCTTTACTTTTACTTGTTTAATTCCCCTGTGTGAGCACTGGCAGCTTGGACACTGTCCCTCACACCACTGGACTTAATTCTGTCATTGTTTTGCCAACTCCTACCCCCACTAAACCTGTTTCTGGTATATCTCCCTTTCTGGTTGCTCTGTCTAATCCATTTCTTACATATACACCACTGTCACCTCACTCTGAGTTGCTGACACCTGAGGTTCAACAACTCAGAGAAGCCCTACCTGAACAAATTTCACAGCATTGTTCCTGCAAAGCCTGCTTTGATGCCCTACAAGCTGAAATGAGACAACAAGCCACTGCTGCTTGGCAGCATGAGAGACACCTGCTCTATTCAATCTCAGCCTTGGAGATGCAAATTCAAGAAGTGATCCTGGATCTTCCTTTGACTCCTCAAGAGGAACCTGAGTATGTAACTTGCGCCCTTTTGGACAAAGCTCTTGATGCTCTTTTGGAAAAGTTCTCAACTGTTATATCACAGGCAATGTCTGCGCACTTCCCTAATGCTTTGTCAGCACCTACTCTGTCCCCTGTGATGCCACCATTCATTACCCCCATTACCTCTTTTACCAGTGGAGCACCTACCTTCACTCAGTCTACCCTTTCTCAAGTCACAACACTCACTACAGTAGCTATGCTGAGTGCATGTACCCTAAGCATAACAGTTATGCCTTTGGCACCTGTAAATGTCTCATTCACCCCACTACTACAATTGTTCCACCTTCTTCTCTGAGTGTTGATGATGGTGTGAATGAAACAGAGTATTATGATAACCTCACCAAATGTGAGGAAGATGACCTTACACAAGTCAAGTATGATAGTAACCTCAGTAATACTAGCAACACTATAGCTACTCATATTTTGCCTAAACAAAAAGCTAAAGATCAGAGATATTTAGACCATTTAAATACCCAGGAATGGGACCTTAATCTTATATCTTTGTTTAGCAACTATAAAATGAACCAAGAACCAACCCCCAACAAGATGCTGAGTATGAAGACAAATCAATCCATGAGACAAAACAAAACAATCAGATGAAGGCACCTCCTGAAAATGAGAGTGCTTGGCAGAAGACACCCATAGCAGCCACAACTATGAGGGGAGACAACTCTCTCCTTGGGAGTGGACTTCCTGCAACTATGCTCAGAGACAAATCTCTGAGTGGGAGCAGACCTCAGATGACTATGCACAGAGACAAATCTCTGTGCATGAGTCCAAGGAGCATAGAGTGCCTTTTGCCCACCTGTCTAACACAACCTCGCTTCATGTTGACTTGAAACCCCCTCCTAGTCTGGTCCTTCCTCCTGTGACTACACTAGAATTAGGTCCCACAAAGCCAAGGAATGTAAGGCCAAAATGCCTAAGGTTGGAGATGAGATCTTGCACCTGTATTTTATTGCTACTCAGAAAGCAGTCTGTTTAGTCAGAGATAACATATCAGAAGAAACAAAGAATAGGTTGTGATGGACATTTAATGCTAAGGATCTAACTTGCTCAGTCAACTTGATTCCTTTTGTCATAGATGCAGAGCATAGACCTCAGATCAATGCAATTATCTGCTATGATTCTAAGATGTTAGCTGGCAAAGTACTGTTCACACAATGTTTGATGAGGACTTCAACTTGTCTCACCTGTGCCAGTTTTTGAATAATAAGGAAAAGATAAAGAAGTTTGAGCATGTTAATATTGATTTCAACAACCTACTAGTCGTCTACTTTTTTCATGTTGATAAGGTAAACCACCCCCAAGTCTTGGAAAAGATTGAGATAGCCTATCAACTCACCAAAGTGGAGAAGATATGCCTTGTTATGTTTTTAAAAGAAGAATGCCAGGATATCATCCTGGACAAAATTGAAAGTCTGCACTTTACATGGAGAACTTCACCATTCTGTACAAAAGTTCCTATCAGCCTACCTGCTTGTATAACACTCACCTAATCTTGGGTACCAAGATCATCTACACTCATCTGCTCTTGTGTAAGAAAATACTGACACACCTTCTCACAGTTGATACTCATCTAATAATCAATGTGTGCAGCTAGGCTCAATCACTCAAGTCAATCAACATTAGCTTGCCTAGCCTTTGCTCTGACGTCTCTGACCTTCATGTCAGTTTTGCATTTTTGTGAAGTGCCACTAACCTGCAAGAAATTGATGAGGTATGGACAAACCTGAAAGCTTATCACGGCTCAGAGACACAATGGCCTACCATTAACATTCAGAGCCCTACATTGCAGTATCATAGATCAGTCAAGAGAACACTTGCAGAGTTATGTTTGTCCCATGACACACAAGATTGTCAGAACTTCTTGGAAAAGATGTTCTCAGAAAAATGTGCTCTGGCAGTCCAGTCCCATGGAACCATGCGGATCCTTGCCACTTTCCTTACAGTTGATCCTCTTCTTCAGCTGTCTTTGGATAGAGCCACCAGAGAAAGACTCACAAAACAGTGCTCCCATGAACTTGCCATCAGTCCTGCAGCCTGGAAAGTTAAGAATTGGTTGCTCCACTCTTGCTCATTGCCTGCCTCACCTGGGAAGAATAAGAAAGCTATGGAATGTTTTGAGAAATTCTACACTTGTCTCATCAGATCCAGTGGACCCCTTGGTTGCTCCAACAAATTCTACACTTGTCTCATCAGATCCAGTGGACCCCTTGGTTGCTCCAACTCAAATGATCATCAACTGATTAAGAGTCACATTTTCTGACCTAAACATCTTCTTGGACACCCTCAAAAAGTATATGTGGGGAGCAACCACTGAGACCAAGTTTCCTTCTCTCTGCTCCAAGTATGCCCCTCTGTGAACATGTAGACTCATGTGCTGTGAATATGGCTCTACCAAGCAGTTTGTCAAATTGCTCCTGTCCTCCTCAGCAATCAAGGTATCACTGGCAACAAAAGCCCTCATTGAAGCTGTTAACCTAGAAAAGTTCTCAGGGTTCACAGTCTCAACTAAGCTCACACATGCCTGGTCTCTTACCAACAATGAATGGATCTTAACAATCAAGCACTGCCTGGAAGAATTCACAGAGAAAGAATTCACAGAGAAACCATTGATGAGTCAATCACATTGTTGAGCCTAATAGCAACAATGATATTCTAGGCCTCATGAAGTAGTGCCTCACAGAAATGCTGACCAAAGAAGAGCTTGTACTTCTACTATTGCCAGGGTGACAACTTGCCCTGGACGTAGAATGTACCACTGCCCACCTTCATCTTACCACCACTCAAATTGAAAATCTAAGGAGCCACAGACTCTGCAGTGCTTTTTGGAATTCTATCAAGGATGCCAAGATTAATTACCCTGTTATAATCAGAACAACTTCCCTTTCAGAACAAGTCCAGTTTTGTCCAGTTGGAAAATAACATCAAGAAGAACAACCTTCTCTGCATCCCACTGCCTTGTGCACAAAGGGAAGAAGAAAGTCTCTGCCCACCTCACAGACCACATTAACTACATCTCTACTGCCTCCAAGGTTAACAGATCAATGCAGACTGAGGCATATAAGGATGCCTGTGACGCTTTGCTGAAGGTGGCAACCCTGAACACATATACATCAACAGAAAACTCACTATCAAGGACATTTTTCAGAGGGCCAGCCTATCTCTACTCAACTAGAGAAAATTCATCAAACCATCAATTCCCTAGACCCTCATATTGTCATTCTATTGCAAGCCAGAGGTGACTTGATGTGGGCTAATAAAGCTGAAACTATAACCTGCTATTATGATGTAACCAAGCATATTGAAATTATCACCATGCTATATGCCACATGACTGACCCCAAAGAAATGACTCTGCAACAAGTAAATGAATATTGCTCACTATTTGTCAAACACACTACCCATATGGGATCTCTCAGAGATGTTTTCCTCCATTTATATCCTGATACCAAAATTAGCACAGAAGATGCACACACCTCAGACACTGACGCCTTGATGACACTCCTCATCACCCTCAAGGGCCTTCATCTTTATGAGCATTTCTATGATACCTTCACTGAGAGGTTAAATGTGTTGCAAAGAAACTGTCCTATTAGTTCAAGGCTACCAGAGCTCAAATACTTTAGATTACACAGTGAAACTGTCACTCAATGGGAAGCATTAATGCAGGTCACCAGGCAGGCCTCCAGGCAGCCTTGCTATGCAGAAGTTTCATCCTGGGATGACATATTGGCCAAAGAGATGATTGAAGAAGCCCAAAAGTTGCTGTGTGGTCCTACCATCCAACTGTTAGCTCAGCCTTAACTGTGCAATAGGGGCCATGTAGAGACACTCAGGGCCTCTTTTTATTTCTACTTTAATTTCTAGGCACTCTCAAATCAATTTGGTGCTATTTTTCTAGTGAATCATCAATTTTGTTAATTTGTGATTATTTTGAACTTAAGATTCAAACCTAGTGATTGTCCCCTCAGAGCTTTAGAATTATGTGTAATTGCTCAGTTAATTGTGAGGGAAACTAACTTTTGTAAAAATGGTAAATATTTACCTACTTTTGTATAAATAAGGATTACAATTGTTAGCAAATGTCAAATAAATTTCATTCTTGCTGGATACCATTTGCTTTTTTATTATATTCTATCTAACTAACCATTTTAGCTCTGGTATAAATTTTATAATAATGAAACTGTAAGATCCAGTGATAATGTGGGAGAACTCTGCTGGGCCTGGGGCAATAACTCACTCCTTGACAGATGTGAGCCTATATTGTGGTTGCTTTAGGGCTATGTATAAGCATAGGAATTAAAAGAACTACAACCTATCAATTGAACATGCACAAATTAAAACACACCTTGAATATACTATGCCATTGGCATACACAAATATGTGGTAACTACACGTTATTTAATATCTTATTACATGAGCTGAGTAGATAAACCCAGAGATAAATTATTTGTATTGAGCTAGAAATTACAACTTGAGACACACAATTAGTACCTTGGATTTGTATAGCATATCTTTGGCAAGATGCCGTGTGAATTGGTTGCTACTTTAACCGTCTTGGAATACTTTTTTCTACAATGAAATTGGCGAATTACCAATCTTTAATTGTGTTGTTAGAGCACGGGATGTTCTTGGCGATGGTAATCTTCTGCAACCTTCATACTGCTTGAGCTGCTAAATGCACCCCATGATTCTACAGTATGTTTTTTGTTAATATACACGGTTATATCACACATTATGCATGCTTACACACATTTGCATACAATGGCTTACATCACAATTGTAATAATGCATTCCTGGCTGAATTATCCATAAAAATTCCTGATGGCTCAACTGCTTACATGTACAGTGTTTAACTCAGAAACATTACATATAAAAGGCTTTAATACATTTTCAAATTACTGGTTAATATTTTTCCTATCCATAAAAATTTCTAACATTTCAATTGTTTACAGAGCCAATGTTTAATTTGAAAATATTGCATGCAAAGTCTACAAATTGTTTTTTCAATTACACTGACATTTTCCATTGTAAAATTCCATGTGTTTAATTAATTTGCTAATATCCAAATACATAAATGTTTAATTTTTCAAATTACACATTATAATCAAAACATAGTTTCACTCATAATGATGCATTTCATTTCCTAAAAATTATACATGCAATGTTATTAATATAATTTATACATACACACACATGCATGCATTTCAATATACAATATTATTATATTAGTTTTACACAGTGATCTTCTCTCTCTTCATTTCTTTTGGTATAAACAGATTTTCCATTACTATATACATTGGAGACTTACATCTTTTATCAACTTGCATGCAATTTTTTGGGATGCACACATTTGTAGACTGATACATCTTTTCTTGACTTTTGCACATTTTTCACTCTTATTTGCTTTTATGACTTTACATGGCTGTATACATTACATGGATTTTTCAGCTTTCACTGCTTTTGTCAACTTACACATCTTTTTCACTTTTATTTGGTTTATAGGGTTTGTTTTACATTATTGTATGCATCACATGGTCTTCCACTTTTCCATCATTTTGTATCACCAAATAAGTCACAATTCCATGATATGCACAGTTTTTGTTCTAAACATATAAACTTGAAAATGCAAGTAGTGAGCTACACATTAANGTTCTTAGTGCTATATTGGTTAGTCTCATTTTTCTAGAATTTGGATTGTGTACCTATGCCCTGCTACCATCTGTTAATTGCTTTTATTTCTCCTGCACAGTTGGATGTTTCTCCTATATTATTGGAATTGTTATTGGAACATTTCTTAGATGCTTTTTGTGGTCAGGGGCACAGAACCTAGACTTATTCCTGTCTTAGAACATGAACTGCTACTCAACATGAACTGCTTAGCTAGGCATTTCAATTAAATAATCAAACCACAAAATAAGTAGAAATTGAAATAACTCTGAAGAATTTATATAATCAAATTTTTTTGTTATTTATAGTATAATCAAATACAAGTACTTGTTGATTTAAAATTTAAATTCATGTAGACTCTTCTGCATGTTTTAACTAAAATTAATGAGGAGCAATTTGTCCTCAGATTTTGTCAAATTAATTTATCAGCAAATACTTGCTTACACATTAATTATATTTCCTTATTAAATCTTAGTTAGATAATTTCACCACATTGGTTGTTAATTTTAATTGTTATTTTCAATCTTAGATTCTTTAGCAGCAATTGTGATGGATTATGCTACATTGGCATTGGTGAAGATTAGGATTATGGTTTGGGTTAATGTTAAGGTTGGCAAAGGGTTTTGAGTTAGATCTATAATTACTATATTGATAAACTAGCTTATTTTTGCAATTATTTGAGTGGGGAATAAACCAAAAATACCATTTTATTAACTAGCCATACACATATACCTATCCAAATGTGATCACAATTCAGGTTGCTTTGTCACTACCAGGTTCACACAATTCTCAAATTATTATTTGCAGAATGCAAAATAACACTAGCACAATGCTAAAGTAAATCAAAACTCAACAGACAAATTTGCTCATTTTTTCCTCATATTATTTGTTGTTGGTCATGATAGTCAGTTATTACATTGCTCCTCACTGGTATTGCTTAAACCCTAGCTACTACAGCATACAATTTTCAAAGTTTACACAATATCTACAAAAACTGAACAAGAATAGCAAGTTTCTATCCTGTAATCATTCTTCCCATATACAAAGTCTGTGAAAACATAAGCCTTATATATTCTTTTGTATAACAATTTAACATTATAAACATTGCTGATCTTGTCTTAGACATGACACTAACCCTAGTATGCTGTACTGTATTAAATGCAGAAAGAAACAAAACACTCTAACTGTAATTAGTCATGGTAAAAATGTAAAAAATGCTACAATCAAATCAATAAAGTTGAAATCAAATGTTTCCAATGTCAAGTACATTATCATGAAGAATGTGTTGGTTTTGATGATGGAAACATAGGTATTATCAAAGGAAATATAAAACTAAATGTAGGTATTGCACTTTGGTTATGTGATACATGCATGCCAATCTATGGAAAGAACTAGTTTAATGAATACTTAAAATCACTGGAAGATAATGTCAAATTATTTACTGAAAACACTAAATCATATTCTGAAGCTCTACAAAAGTCATCTAAGAAAACTCTAGTTAATTAAATGCATCATGACATCAAACTTCAAGTGATATGTGATCTAAGACTAAGCAATCTACCAGAAAGTACCAAAGATAATAAATTTGATAAACTAGAAGATGACATCTTGAGAGTAGAACAGTTCTAATGTTCTTCAGTGGTAATCATATAACAGAAATTGCTGGTATTTATTGAAGGGGTAAGTGTCATGAATCAAGAAAACAACAAAGAATGATAAATATAAAATTAAAGGACCCTTTCAATGTACAGAAGATACCAACCAATTGTAGTGCACTTAAAAACTACTCTTTTGTTAAAATTTTTTTCATATCTAATGGATTAACAGTACAAGAAGAGGAAATTGATAACAATCTGCTAAAAAGGAGAGAATTCATAGAAAGAATGTAAAGACCCTAAACAAATATGAATAAAGAACCTGCAATTATTTTATGGAATCAATAAAATTGTCAATTGACTAGACACCTATGACTTATCTAAATCATCCTACCCAAGTGTTTTTAGTAATAATGTCAATGGCATAGTATCAAAATTTCTTGATTTTCAAAGTGTACTCAATCAAAATTCCTATGTTTTAGCATGTATTCAGGAAATGAAGTTAAGTAAGAGTACACCAAATGTGACACTAAATATTGAAAACTTGATTGCAACTTAGATAATTTCTTAGAAACAGGGGGTGGTCTACTTATGTATGTCAGTAAGGACTGGTGCATTCATGTTCCTAAAACAATAAAAAAGTGTCAACACCTGATTTTGAAATGATCATAGTAGATTGCAGACCCAGGTTCTTACCTAAGAGGTATGGGTTTATAGTGGCTATTAATTTGTATCTATCACCAAGAAGAAGAAAGCATGAAAGCAATAAGATAAATAAAATATTAAGATCCACAATGAGATTAATATCTAAGTTTTACCAAAATGCTTATATAATATTATTTGGTGATGCAAATCAAAAAACTTTACAAGTAATTGACAATTTTCAGCTGACCAACATAGTTGATAATCCTACATTTTTTTCCCAAAGAAAACAAGCTGCATGTAGCATATACAGTAGAAAGGGAACCATCAATAGGAAGCTGTAACAGCATATACCATATGGAAATTACTTCTCTTCCTGTAACAAAGCAAGGTATCAGTTTAAAGCTGAATACAACATCAAAAAGGTTAATATACCCAAAATAGAGATAATATTAAATGACATGTATTGGGACACCAACATTGATAATCAAGTTGATATAATTGAAAAGCAAATATTACCAATTTTAAAAATCAACACTACTAATTGTAAAGTCTTCAATAAAGGAATGCAATATATACAAGATACTTTCTTAAGATCTATGCTATCTATAAGAAGGTGTTACTAATGTAGTATATTTGCATCAGATTTGTAAAATGAAAATTTGCATTTATTTAATAATATTTGATGATAGTCATTGTACAACTAATGATTTAATATCCCTTTGTATTTAGATGTATGTATAAGGAATCAATTTTGCTTGCATAATTTGAAAATCACACATCACAGTATCATTTGTAAATTTTTTCTGTTATTACTCACCATCTGAAAATAAGTGAGTTTATTGTTTGCTACTATTTGTAAATATGCAGAAAGTGTGAATTCTGTTAATTTAAGTTTTGCTACCCTAGCTTCTAGTTGCTTTTACTTTTGCTATTAAATATTTCCCCTACCATATATTTGATTAACCTTCTATTTTAGCATTTTTCAGATAATAGACTTTTTACAAATTGCCTCTTTATTATATTTTATTTTATTTATTTTTATTATGTATTTGATTAGCATGATCAACACTTAGGGTATCATTTCAGGCACAAGGTAAGATAACCTGAGGCTTTAAATGGTCAGATGGTTAAGCTCCTTAGTCTGAGTGATAGTAGGTATTAGGTATAAGGATGAGTATGGTTAGGAAGCATGATTTGTATGTAGCTATAATTGTTGTATTTTTTCTAGTCTAAAATGAGCTGAGAACTAGGTGTTGGAAAGGGTTTATCACTTTGGCCAGAGACCATGAATCTGTAAGAAGAAATTTAGAATTAACTTGTTTTCTGAATACTTGAATATGCTCTTGTTTTATCAACAGATAGAAGTAAATAATAAGTAGTAGTTTCATTGGTTGTTTAATATTTCTAAAGATAGAATGCTTGCTAAGTGTTGCACATGCTTCTAACACAAGTCCAGTATGAACTGAACATTTTGCAAAGAATAATTAAGAAATATTTCAAAACTAAGAGACAACAAGAAAGGAAAAAACTTACAGTTGACCAATTATATATTGAGATGAGAAGATGCATGAAACCAGCAATACCTAAGATACAAATAAACTCTTTTGAAGCACATGTGCATTAATAATTAAATATTCAGATGATACATGTATAACTGGAGATATTCTACATTTACTAGTGAAAAGGGCAGGCATAGTTTTGAGAAAAATATTAATGATGCCATACAAATTTCAAAAGCAAGCAACCTAATAATTAATGAAGCAAAATCAATGGTATTGGTGTGTAGGCATCCTAATATCAAGAACTCAAGAATGATACCTTTATTAAATAATTCAATTAAATTTGATGGCCTTGAACTTTATGGAACAACCTTAGTAAAATATCTTGGTATTATAATAAATAAGGATTTGAAGTAGAATGATCAAGTAGATTATCTTGTTATTAAGGTATTTCATTCCATTTTATCAATGTATTTCTTTATGGAATTTATACCAACCCATAAACAATGGGTGATTTTTAAAACATAAATTAGGCCACTATGTACATATGCTTTTGTAGTGTGGATACCAGTAATTTTGGAAAATCCTAATGAAAACTGCTCAAACTGTTTTCCAAACTCTAAAACATAAATATATACAAGCTTATTGATAGCATAAATAGTACTTTCAACAAAAAATTTAAACAATATGCCTGAAAGATTCATAATGATAATGGTCATCCCATGCATGAAAGAATGAAATTCTCTAAACATAATACTTGAACTAAAGTTATTCTAGATATGAAAAGAGATGTATGATAGTGCAAATCCTTTATACCAGCAGCACTTAAATATATTAATAATGGAACTCTCCCTCAGTTCCTATAGTTCCTATGTTTCTATTGAAATTTTCCCCTTTTCATTTTTGCATGGCACTTTGTGTTGTGTACAGGAAGTAAAGCATGGATCCATTACATTTATATACAATAGCATGATTGTAACCTGTTTTTTGATTACCCCTTAGATATTCACTGCTTTTCCTGATTGGTACATTTTAATGATGTAAGGAACCTTCAAACCAGCATACAGAACCTTGAGATCAACATAATGTTGACAAAATTTGCTTAAAAAAGCATGAATGAGATATATGTATCAATTATATCAAAAGGGACATTAAAATTTAGTCTTTGGCTTAAAAAAGCAGTTGTTTATTGAGTTTTAATCTAAACTAAATAATAAAATATTATACTTGATTTCATAAAAATTACTCACATAAATATTTTAATGTACATATGATAAAATTTTGACTGACCCATCTAATGACCTTCATACCTTAGTCATGCAAAATTTGTGTACATTTTGCCAAAAGCTTTGCTATGTTGATCTAAAGGTTCTGTATCAGATTGAAGATTCCTTGTTGGTAAAAAGTTCAAACTGCTTTTCCTTTGCAAAGTTCAATTTTAATCAATGTATAAATTTAATTTGAGGGGCCAATTACAAGTCAAATAAATCATTTTACAATAAAAAATATGAAATTACACTATATATTAAATATAAAGTAAATAATATTATAATGCTATCAAGGTAACTAAAGAAACCTTTGATTTTTTTTATCTAACAGTTTACACTATAGCAGTAGATACATACTGTTATTTGGAAGGTGCTTCTAATATGAATTTGAAATGGTAAGAAGTGAAGTGAAGTGAAATATCTATATTTAGAGTTTCTTTTTACAATATAAAATACAGTTTACAACTCTAAATAATGTCAAAACAAAATAGAAATAAAAGAATAAAAACAATACAAAAAATAATTACAAAAATATTTACAATTACTAGCTTGGGCTAGGGTGAATTTAGGTTAGATGCATTCTATTAAATAATTGCTATTATAAAATGTAAAACCTTGCCATTTGTATTCAAGCCTTTCCTTTGTAAAACTACAGAAGTATTTTTAAATTTTGATCTTAAATACTTTTAATATATTCATTTGCTTTAAGATTAGATATGATAAGAGAAGCTTTATTCAGATAAATGTTTAACAATTAAATATCTGATAATTTATCTGAATAGCATTGGTAAATTCATAAAAACACATATTACAATTCACATAAATTACAAAATAAATCTTGCAGGCTATGGATAAATTACTATAGTACTATTTTAATAACGAGTTATACTATAGTCATTGTTATAAAATTTGTATCCTAGCCATGATTTTCCAGAAATATATTTTTGCTTAAGGAAGATTTTTAAATGCTTTTTAAAAGATTTCAGTTTTTCAATATTTTTAATTTCCTTTGGTAGTGAATTCCAGGTTCAAATTGCAACATTAATGAAGGATTTCTTTAGAATGTTTTTCTTATACTTAACACATGTAAAAAGCTCTGATCTTGAATTCTGTTTATGAATAAATCCTGGTATATTAATCATATTATAAGGTGGTAGTGTTCTTTAATTTTACATATAAGAATGAAAAGCCCCTGCATGATTATTTAAATTTCATTCTCAATACTTTAAAGAACATTTTATACTTTAAAGTTTGGCAATTTCTTGTGGAAACCCAGTTAACATTTGAATTCATCTTATAAGGTGTTGCAGTTTTTACAATATTCTGAAAAGTAGATTACCACTGCTTGCTGTGCTTATTAAGATTATATCTAATTTTTTAAGAATCTTAAGGCATTTCTTGACTCTTTATATTGCTAATGTAAATATTTTGGCAACTCTAACATGTACTCTTAAAATTGAAATCTAACTCTTGGTGTCAGATGTTATATAAAAAGTACATGCAAAAATGAAAAATGAGTATTCTTTCAAAGTGCTGTAATATGCTGTCCAAAACAATTAGGTGCTTAAATTCTGTTAGTTTGAAGTTGTTAATATGCATTTTGCTTGCATAATGTTGTGGGCCACACATTACAATTTCAATGAAATTACTTATAGTAGCCATTAGCTAGTGAAGAACTATATATTTGAGAAATACTGTACACAATGCATTACATTATCATAGAGTGTGTGGGAAATATCCAAATAAAGTTGATTCTGTATTATAACATCATCCATTAGATTACTCCAAAAAATCATACAGTTGAAGATAACATAATTCAGTAGAATTGGCAGAACAAACAAATCTAGTTTCAATCTCTGTTTGAAAATTTATATTGGCTTTGCATTATTTGCTATAAACTTAAAGCAAAAATATTCAAGCTGTGTACAAAGACATGAAAAATGAGGCATATTTTAAACATGACCATTTTGCTGGTTTTAGGCTGGCAAATAAGGATTTGGAGACAGGATTATTAACATGCTATGGATCCTTTTTGCACAGCACATATACTTACACAATGGGATATCTCAATATACATTTCTCCATAATCTGCTTGCATCCTTTAGAAGACAGAAGGATTTTATCATGTAGCTCATATAAAAATGCATCAATCTCATCATGTAAATATAATGGATTGGTAAATGTTTTAATTAGACAAAATTTCCTCCACAGAATCTCTAGCAAAGAATTTCTACTACTAGAACATGTATAATGATCTGGAAACATACTACCAAACATAGCAGGAAAACACATGAACTTTTGGAAGAAGATTTGTGCAATAGTTTACAACTTGTGAAGTAGCTCTCTAAATAGCTGAAGCATTGGATGAACTATATATTCTATGACTCCTTTTTTCTATATAATGCAACTTGGTTCTGAGCTACCCTTCTTTCTTTTTTCAATACATGTATAGCCACTTCAAGTGCTACCTTTAAAATTTTGCCTGTAAATTATTTTTCTCAATGCTTCATTTGATATATAATTCACAGCACCACACCATATTTTATATCCAGAGACGCCTCCATTTGCAATTTTCCCCATTTTTTTGGCATTGGGAATTAAGAACAAATTGCTAATAGCATTAAATTAATTGAAATGTTGGATGTTACAACCACAACTTGAAAAAAATAGATAATTTGTACTTGTTTAAGAAGTTAATTGTTTTATTATGACAGACATTCATTGGGAAAGGTTTGGGAAAAAAAATATTTGACAAGTGAATTTTTGAAAAATTGTAATCTAAAATATAAAAGATTTGGTGTCAGACATTAAAGTCTTCACAGAACAGGAATATCTTTACATCCTCATAGCTATGTGATGTAGCAGAATTACCATAACAGTGGAGCATTAAGAAAATTTATAATTGGATGAATTGAACTGTTACAATATACATTTAAGTAATAATTTCAGCACAAGCATAAATTTCAATAGTTTTTATTTCCTGTATCAATAAATTGGTATGAAGAAGAAATAATAAAGTTGAAGTAAATGCAAATTAAAAATAGGATTTCTACACATTCTTAGTTTTTGAATGGTATATGGCACATAGTATTTTGGATTAATTGATATTTTCATTCCAATGTCCCAATTTTCATAGAAATGACTGTATGTTTTCAAGATCAACTACATGTGTTGCTTTTTCATGGTTTCATATTAAATATATAT
The DNA here is from genome assembly GCA_900660155.1 of Hofstenia miamia. NCBI lineage: Eukaryota > Metazoa > Xenacoelomorpha > Acoela > Hofsteniidae > Hofstenia > Hofstenia miamia. The sequence goes on from CABFPE010000022.1 coordinate 2,501,446, forward strand.
GTGTTCATAAAAAGCCTAATCACCCAGTTTAGCTTCATCAGGTTTAGTGACTATAAATAGAGATTGACATTGCCCAGGATCATATTTGTTTGCTAGACCAACTGCTTCAGCTGTTGTTGGATCAGATACACAAAGACTAACTATTAAGATTAAAGTATATTCAGCCTAAATGCATTGTATAATCATTCCTCTAATAGAATTCAACATTTCTGTTCTTGAATACTGGACACCTAGAAGGTCAACAAGTTTTAAATTGCTGAGATCAGGACCTTGCATATCAACTCTGGTTGTGATAATCTATTGTCCTCCACCTGGCCTATTTGCACCGTGTATTATTGCTAATAACTATCACTCAGTAAATTGTGGGTGAGGAGTTACTACATTGATGAATCGCCAAGCCTTTCCTCTCTACTTAACTAGCTAGGTTAATTTGAGTACTAATCATCACTATTTAGGTGACAATGCTGTGTGATGTTTCCTCTCTGAATCATCTGTGGGCTCCTGCCCAAAGCTGATCTCCACATCACAGTTCCTCTCCTCCATGAATGATTGACTGAATCCACTGCACCACCTCAGCTCAACAAGGACTAATTATATGTACCTTACTTTAGCTCAGTGTGTGCACTCATGTCAAGTTGTAACTGACTTAAACTCAATGTTGTAAAGTGTTTGTTGGTTTGATTAAGTAAAGCAACCAGGCATTGACACTAACTGCTTGTAAATAATATTAGAGAAGCCATTACCATAAAATTACTGGCTTAGTAAATTAATTAATAGATAGCAGTTTCCTATACTTACATTTAATAATGATACATGTAAAGTCATTTATTCAGTCGATTATAGTCAAGTCTCCTACTATTAAGAATAGATATATATTCCTAGGGTTCGACTATCCAGTCATTTCAAGCATCTATTATTTCATACATGTATAGATCAATAGTCAGACTGAGCAAGAATCAAAAAACTCCTAACCATAACATAAGTGAGGTTTAATGACTGGCACAAGGACCCTTCGAATTGATCCCGTGATGGAATCCAGCCACTACTTGACACAACTTGCTTAGCTGAACATTTTATTAAATATCAAACCAGATAAATGAAGAATGAAAAATAAAATAAACTCCGAAGAATTTATTGTTCATCAATTTTCTATTAAATTCTCAGCTATTTATTTAAAAATTGTAAAGTACCTGCTGATTTTGAATTTCAAATAAATCTTCTGCCAATATGGCTGTTCTTATGTAAGTGTAATTTTGCTTGTTACAATTTGTCAAATAATACTTAATCTGCTAAGGTGTTTCTCACAAAATGCACAATATTGTAACTTGGTTGCATCTTACAAAATGAATAAGATAATTAACTAAATTTTACAATCATATTTCTGATTATATTTAATCACTGTGATCATTCGACATTAATCTTTCTTCTGCAGCTTATTCCTTTTGGGTGATGCTACACGCTCTCCTCAGCTTGCATTATGGACAGCACTGGCTGCTCCCCATGTACGAGAGTATCTGCTTTTCTGATTAGTGACTCTGCCTCAGCATCTTCCCATGTTATCATCACGTACTCAGATTGCTTAGACATTTTCAGTACTGCTTCACATTCGGTGGTGACAGTGTTCGCATATTTTAAGAATCCAGTCTCTCTGATGTTCTCTGC
>CABFPE010000022.1:2521590-2559034 GCA_900660155.1 Hofstenia miamia
ACTACAATTAATACGTCTATTATTTGAAAATATAACACATTGTCGCTTCAATTTCCCTTAAAGGACTAAAACACGGAGACTTCACATATTTTTCGGCCTATAGAGGGCAGATCAAATCGATATATATATATATATATATAAACTTCATTATAAATAAGATTATTCAATGCTTACAATGTATATCTTGTTTTTGTTATAAATATTTATGCATGCAAATAGAGGTTTGCTAAAAAATACTACATATACCTTTACATCATTTTGCAATGTATATCTTTGATTGGCTAGTGTAATTAACGTTGGTCATTGTCATGATTGAATTTAATAATAACAGCCTGTAAATCATTAAATTTTGCCCCCTCCCTTCCTCCAAATGTAAATCCTGGGTATACCGCTGGGTACAGATGTGGATGACATACAATGCTTAGAATTTGTAAGAGAATTATCCAAATATACTTTTAAAATACAGAGTATATTAGCAAAAATATACGTGAATTCAATAATATAGTCAAGTGCTAAAAATTCTAGGCAATGTCAGACTGCTTATACATATAATTTACAATATGATTTTGGTATTCGCAATTCTAGGTATTTGTTCCTTGCCATTTGTAAAGTGATTATGATTACCAATTTGAAATATAACGCGCTATTTTCAATTAGTAGATAATGCTATATTCTTTTTCATTAATTCAAATAATAAATTATAAATTCAGTAGTTTGATATGTAATTTAGCTTGTATTTGAATATCGAGCTTCAGTACAGTCACAACTTTTTAAATTGATATTCGCGAGCAGATTGTTTTAAAAAAACAACTTTAATAAATATGCATCAATGCGATAAATTGCCAATTACAATAATTTGTAGGAATCCAAATTTTACATTGTATTTTCATTAAATTAGCATTAGTTGACTGGTGCTAGTTGTACTGTCAATATAAGTAACGTTATTTTTTGAGGGAAAATGTTTTCGAATTTATAATAAATTAGAAAGACATAATACTTGCTTGCAGGAGTGACTGTCTGCAGTTGTTTTGGCACTGATTCAACCAATTTCTTGCTGCTTTTCTGAAGTCACTAGTATGAATTGTTTTGTATCCTAAATCGTTTTTATGAGAGTCCAGAGATTTTCACATGAGCTTAGCCCTATTTTTCTGCTAAATTTTCAAGGGGTTGATACAGCCCAAATAAAAGTGAGGACTTTTCAATATCATGCTTTCTGAGTTGACAAAAGCTGATTAATGTATTCAGCGGAGGAAATATCGCAAGAACAATTAAATGCGAAATTTATTGTTTTGTCATAAAGCTTATTCAAAGAGTAATAATAAATTTTTGCGGGACCTCTTCAATTAGTTGCACTGTTATTACCTTGAATTCAGCAGTTTTAATTATGATTGAATTTGTAGCTTCTAACATCAGTGTTTCCTGTCATGATCTAAAATTTTAATAAACTTCTAAAATTTTAATCTGCTTCACTCCTAATAATGTAGAATTATAAGTTGGAAATGAAAGGCTGCCTTTGGAATGTTCTTCTAAATGCAATGTCATTCTCAATCATCTTCTAAAAATAGATCAAATTGTGCCAAACGCTCAATACATTCATAGAAATTTTGATTTTGATTGGTGTTTATTATATTTTCACATCTAAAAAGTAATCCACCTGTGCAAACATTCTACAGCTACAACTCTTAGTAAGACATATACGTGGTTTTCATCAAACCATAGAAGAGCATTTCTTTAATTAGATAGGTATTTAAAATTAGAATTACGGACATGGGGGGTAGTTTCTTTGGTTGATAAAAAATTTACCAAAAACCGAGCCCTATTTTGATAATCTAGATGAATTTTAGATTTGGAAATTTTGGGCTTTAAAATGAAATTTGGTTTTACTTAATTCTCAAGAAATAGTCGTAGTTATAGTGCTAATTTTACTATAAAGTTGTTATATGTAAATTCAAACAACTACCAAAAAATGTTGATATTTTGTCACTTACATGGCCTTGGGCCATGCGCTAATACAGCGATCATCAATCCTCTTCGCACATTCGAAAAGATTTTTGCTCTGTTAAATCATTTACAGGAGGAACACTGCACCAGATCGATATTTCAACTATAAATCCTTCGCCACTATAGAATAGGGTGGAGTGACAAATTTTTTGAAATTAAAAAATGTGTAGTTTTTAAAACCTTACAAATTTTCTAAAAAATTGTTTTGTGGAGGTTTCAAATAAAAAGCGATTACTTAAATGTTCGCAATTTACAAGGAAACTTTCAGCGCTTATCATGAGAAGGGAAATGAGGAAACGTTATCAAAGTTTATATGGGTTTTCTTAGTTTTTCAAACCGCTACAAAATAGTGTGCAACATGACGCCATGGCTATAATATCGAATTGATTTTTGAAAAAATTTTATTAAAGTGTTGCTCATTGAAAAGGACGGGCATCCCCCACAAACCAATTTTTACTAGAGTTTTAGACCATTTGTCGGGTTTAAAAAACTACACTTTTTTATTTCAAAAAAAAATTTTCACTTCACCATAAAAGTAGATCGTTTTGTGGATATCTTCTTCTAAAACCTTTTAATTACTTGTCTCTCGAGGGAATTTCGCTGTTGGGAAAGATTACCGCAATTCAGAATAATATAATAATAATAGACTATGAGGCCTGTGAAGAAAAAAACACTACAGGAATTTAGCAGAAGCAGGATTAAAAAACTATTGACGGGCGTCAACGCGAGTAGAGTGGGAATTCGAGAACGTTATAAAATCAAATGGATGAAGATCTAGATTTTGCGTCAGTAACCGATTGAACAGGAAGAGATCACAAACATGAAAGTGGAGTGGCATTTAGGAGGGTGGCGAATTTCAGCAGAGCATCTTTTTAGAACAGTTCCATAGAGTGGAACAAGCCACAGAGAGCTACTAACAGGGGAAGCATAGAGACGGATAACACGAGGAATGAACTTGAACAATGACGTTTTCACAGCAGATGAGGTATTAAAAGGAAAGAGGGCAGAGAGTGAGCAATTAACTTTATGGAGAAGCAAAGACACAAGTCCATTCCAATTCAAGTTTGCAGAGAGTTGAACTTCAGGGTGAGTATGATGGAGAGATACGTGCGCTGGGAGGCAGATCCGATTATGGATATACCACATATCTTGGTTAGGCTAAGATCAAAATGGTTAACGGAATGCCAAGTGGACAATGGCGCAAGATCGGATTGAAAAAAACGCCAATGGGAAAAATTGCTGTGTAGTCGACATACAGCAAGGTTGTTATATTAAACAGTTTTTTTCCGAAATGTGTTTAAAACACGTTTTTTTCCGAATTATACTGTTTTTTTGTTTTTTATTGTTTTTTTCCTACTTCGGGTCCCTGAACGAGCTGAAACGAAAACAAGTTAGAGACAAATGTCTTAAATTGCGATGGAATGCATTCAATGGAATGAATATAATTGTTATAAGTGTCACTTATTCAGCTGGCGATAGAGGAAAGCTATTTTTCCAGCTTTCTCTGCACCAAGATGCGCCCTGAGCTTCCCATATGTAAACCCCAAAGTCGAAAATAGTCTTTCCAGGCCAGCTGAACTGATGGCTGCGCCAACCAACGAAATTGCAAATCCTGATAATTCCTTGGGAAATCCCAGACGGACCCCCGTTTTCCACCAAGCAATTGGCGAAACCGAAGCATAAGTTGATTCAAATAGTGATTTGCAGAATGGCTCCTCTTGAGCAATGAAAGCCATAACATGCGGTGAGGCTTCCGGGCACGATGACTTAATGTATTCGAGTCCTTTCTGCATTTCTTGAACCGTGAGCTCGCGTCCCTGGTATCTGTGATCTAGAATGTTTGCAGCCAGTACCGGTGGAGATAAGGCTTCGTTCATTCGTTGTACGACAAACTCTTTGTAACCACCTGGACATTCATTCAACATTTTNGCTGCTCCTTCAGTTGTTGGCCCGGCTCTCTTTCTTTTACAGTCCTCATGATGGAGTTTCATTCGAGCCACAAGACTCGCGATGCTCTTTTTGCATATTTGGCATTCGGCTCTAGTTGACCCGTTGGCCAATGTCACTTCATCGAAATGTTTCCATATCTCGTCCTTGGTGCGAGGCATTTCAAATCTGAAAAAAAAACAAATTTCAAGCGTACCCCCTGATACGATAGTTTAAAAACTTCTAGAAGTTACGTCGTCTGCTAATTTAAAAAAACATTTAAAAAAACAGTGTTTTTTTCAAAGTGTTTTAAACACTGTTTTTTTCGTCTGTTTAAAACACGTTTAAAACACCATAACAACCTTGACATACAGTAAGAAGGATTAGTTTAAAACATATTGAGTGAAGTCGTTAATGGCAACAAGTAAGAAAAGAACAGCAAAAACCACATTGAGTGGCGCCACTAGTTTCAAGAGCAGAATTGATACATGGATTGATTTTGACACACTGAAGACGGTTGGTCAGATAACACTGGAAAAATTCAAAGAAATCCGCATCAAAGCTAAATAAACATAACTTTTTCAAGAACTATAGAATGATGGAGCTTTAGTAATATCAAGAAGAATAATGCTAACAGGATTATTACGATCTGAGTGAAGATAGCACTTTTCGATCAGATTGAGCAAGTTTGTGATGATTGAACGACTCGAAAGGTTACCATGCTGAGAAGAGAAGCTGCGATGACAAATTTTATGAAATGTTTATTTATTTTATGATTTATAAATTGAATCCTGGGAATGCTTAATAATGACATACACATTTTGTTTAACAAATTTGTTTAAAGTTTTTTAACGTTTCATTTTCTATGTTTAGAATCAATTTGTTTCAAGAATTTTAATGACTGTTGATTTTTTCTCTGTCATCTTACCAACTTACAATGAAGTAGAAAACTTACCTTTGATGGTTTGCTTAATAAATCGTGCATTTCAAAAGATTCCAAATTCTAAATATGAAATTATCGTTGTTGACGATGGTAGTACCGATGGCACTCAGGTTGGGTTAGTTTTAATTATTTTATTATTTTTCTATAATAAAAGCTTGTGTAAATATAATTAGTATTTTGATATATAATGATTTTTTTGACCAGAAACAACAAATTTGAAAAAATAATGTTATCAAGATCCGCAGCCTTTGCACTTTGTACACAAAATACACGCATACTTTCGCGTTGTACAAACACATTTTTATCAAAAAAACGTTTATTTCAACAATCAACAATTATGCTAGAAATTACAACTTAAAAATCGCGAGAAAGCTTGATTTACTTTAGAATGAATTTTTAATCCAGATTTTTCGTTTACTGTGATAGTTCAACTAGTGTTGGCAGGTTACTACATAGTAGTAAATATATTTACTAGTAACTTAATTTCAGCTTACCGCTACAGGTTACCGGGGGTAAGTAGTAATAACTTTTTTCAAGTGACTGGTGAGATCCTGTGTCAGAGTCACTACGTAGTGGCAGCTAATCAAGTAACATTATCTTGCGTTTTCGCTTTTGCATGCATTAATACTGTCATACAAACAATGAGCTACTGATTGGCACGTACTTGATAGACAAATCTACCAATAATTATAGGAATGCAGGACAGGTTACTAGTAAGTTACTGGTGAGTTACATGCCTAGTAAGTTACCAGTAACCAGTTCCAATTTTACTGCAATTTGCGAACAAATCAAATGCAATATATATATATATATATATATATATATATATATATATATATATATGTATATATATATACTCATATATATTACTAATAATGAATTATTTCTCCCTACACCTCACTTATTAGGATGGCTAACACACTTATTGCCCCGTAGATCAGTCGGTGAGGCGAGTTTTGAATACAGGATGATGCACTGTTAACTGTTCCAATTTGAATAGGAAACACTTCTTTAATTTTGTAGTGGAGTGATTTCTAGAAATGTCTTACTTCTTAGACTTTAATAAATCCTATCAGAAAATTTAGGCCAATCCCTGCTCAGATTGAATCCGCTCCAACCCACTTAATTCCGATTCGGCATATTTTTATCAGATTTTTTAAGAAGTTTTCTACAATTTTGCGGCTTGCTATATCAAAGTAAGGTATTTTAGAATAGAAACCATCAATACAATCTCGGCATTGAATTGGAAATTCTAAATTTAATTCTTCAAGAGTATATGATACTAATATACAATTTCAAAACGTTAAANTCAGTATTTTTTAAGTTATATTTTGGTGGAATAAATGGTTTAATAATTTTATCAAGTTCTTTTGATAAATTATATGTACTGTTGTTGACTGAACTTAGAACTGGTCTCGTTGGTGGTTGTTCTTTGCATTTGTGTATTTTTGGTAAACCATATAATCTTGCTGGTATACTTCCCGTTGTTCGACATTTTTCATAAAATTCTTTTGATATTTGCTTTCGTTGTAATAAAGATTTTAATGAATTATTAATTCTTTCTTCTTCTTTAATAAAAGATTTAGTTATATATTGGTTTTTCAGTTCTTCAAATTTGCTTGTGTCGTCTAATATTTCATTCATTTTAGAAACATAGTAGTTTCTATCACATATTAACGTGCCGTTGCCTTTATCAAAACGATTTATATATATAGTTTTGTCTTTTGATAGGTTTCTTAATGCATTTGTTTCGTTTTTACGTTGTTAGGAATTTTAATCTTTGTGTTTACATAGTTATATAACTTTTTTATTTCAAATTTATATTCTTCTTCTTCATGTTTATTGAATTTAGATTGTTTACATAAGTTTTCGAAGAAAACTTCTGTTGATACTTTTGTATTAAGGATGTTTGGTGAAGACATCAATGACATTTTCATTCCATATATATATATATATATATATTCATATTAGCGCTCCGTGAGTAATCGAATTCGACTCGAGGTCCAAAAATACAACTCGAAATTTCGAGTACTCAAAACCAGCTTGAAATTAGCTTGATTGGTATCTATTTTTTTCAATTTTTCCTGTAATGTAGAAGAAGCAATCAGGCATAGCTTCTCCCGTGTAGTTTAACATGTATTTCTGTTGCACATTTCCTTTTTTATAGGGTAGCACAGTTATATATAGCTTAACCTAACGAGAAAAAAAATTCCAACTCGAATCGAACCAAAAATATAAACTCGCAGGGGCCTAGTTTTAAATATTTCCATTATAGCTGGTCATGATGCTGCTAATAGAAAATAATCTTTTATCCAAATAAGAAAACTAAGAAAATTGGTCATACTTAACTCTTAGCAAATGTATTTTATATTTAAATAGAAATTGAATTTGGCTATCTAGGGGATAAAAAATCGAACTTAAAAAACAATGTCGATTTGATTATTCCACTAGCATTGAAATAAAATATACATCCTTCGGATAACTCTACCAAACTCGAAACGGATAACTCTACCTGAAGGTATGTCATGGATCTCAGTTTTGGCGAAAATTAGAACAATTATGAAAATTTATTAAATGGGTGCTGTTTCTCTTAAGATTGAGAGGTTTGCTTTAGCGCAAGAAACTCTTGTGGCCATAATCTCATATTCACCAATGCTACATTTTAAAGATATTTCTCTTAATTAAGGAGTTTGTCCGGATTTTTGTACAGCAGTGTTATACAGTACTTTGATAAAGGAGATGGACTAATCTTTAAGTTTTTATTCATAATTTAAGCAGCACATCAATTTGATACAATATATTCTTCTTTTCCCATATTCGTTTTTTAAAATGAATTATTTCACTTATTCAAGCAATTTCACCACCTTTCACGCACTTGAAGGTATAACTTTTTTGAAATCGTATTTTTTAATTGTTGTTTACAAAAGATTTTATTAAAAAATTTATTGAAATGACCATTTATGTAGCACATAGCCCTTAAGCATACAATATAATTTTATGAATAAGATCAATAAAACACAAAAGTTGTTGATGGTTTTTCTATCATACCAAATTAAAAAAACAAGTTAGGTCATGTTTTATACATTCGATAATGACACATGATTTATGTGAATAGCATGCTTTGGATTAATTAACAAGCCACAAATTATTTAGAAAATTTTCATTAAAGAGTGAAATTTAAATACAAACATACAGAAAACAGGTAGTAAAAACAACTAGTATATAGAAAAAAATTGGGTTGGTCCTGAAATGTTTAATTTTTTCATATAGGTGCTTTCTAGACAAAGGCTATAAAAATTTTTAGTATTCTCGAAACGGATTTTTATTTTTAGTTGGTAGTTGGGGTGTTGTTTTCTGAAATAATTGCACAATACATGAATTCATTCCTAAATCTATGTTCATTATTATTGAGTAGAAGTTCCCATTTTATCAGTACATTAAGTAAGTTAAGTGCAATATGTTTTGAATCACTGTTTTTGGATGTATTATTAGTAAATCTTAGTTATGCATACATGCGGATTGCCGTGCATAGCGTATATTATATCGAGTGCTTTCCATTGACTTATTCTTACACAACTTTTTAAAATTGCAGGTTTTGAGCGTCCACAATTTTCTTATTTTTCATGAACTTGGCTTATTAACGTAGTTTAACCATCTGAAAATTGTTGCTCGAACAATATTATTATTATTATCATGAACATTATTTATTTCTTCATTGATTGAATCACAGTAAGGCCCAGTTCGGAAAAATATACGCATAAAATGTGCATATAAAATGAAATAAATTAATAGTTTTCATTCATTTTAAAATAATACTCTACACACACATGCATCAAAAACAACTGTTTGAGTCATTTTTTATGTCTCATACTTTATGGTATGCACCAATATTTTGCGGAGATCAAATATTTTCAAATGTATATACAGTTTCGTAAGTTTAAATAGCTCAATATTTGTAAGACATTTTCAGATATTTCCTTACATACAGAAACCTGACTAGCTCTTCTGTAGTATGGATTTTTGGAAATTGAACCCTATATACACACTTTTTAAACAAATTGTTATGTATTTACTATTTATTTCTTACTCAATTGATATTGTAGGAAGCTGCTATTAAATTGGGTGAAATTTATGGATCAGAGCATGTTGTGCTGCATACACGTCCGCGTAAATTAGGCTTAGGCACCGCCTACGTCTTTGGTCTTCAATTCACATCCGGTGATTTTGTTATTATAATGGACGCCGACCTCTCTCACGATCCGAGATTTCTCGTGCAGTTCATCGAAGCACAGCGATCCAGCAACTGTGATATTGTTACTGGTAGTCGTTATTGTGGTCCCGGTGGTGGTGTGAGTGTTTGGAGGTTATTACGTAAAACCATTAGCATTGTTGCTAATTATGTCACTCAGGTATTTTTCACAAATGTAGATTGTTGTTTCATATCGCATTGCTATGCACTTTTTTCACAGATGCATTCGCAATAGATATTGCTTTGCGATTATGTGTTTTAGATATAATCAATCAGGAATGTGTTTTATATCACCAATATTTCTTTCACAATGTCCAATTATCTCACTATCGCTCAAAAATATGAATTATTTTACTGACGTTACCGCGTAAAATGCGTCCAATGTAACCCATTAAATTCCTTGAGAATTACATATCGGTTGGATCTATAATTCATTTAGTATCGTTCTAACATTGTCATTTGCAATATTTTTTATGAAATCAGTCTTTTCCTTTTATGGAATTCGGTCTATACATGTATATTGTACATGTAATAACAAATAAGAAGATTTCATCCGTATGTTTATTCATAAAGAATTAATGTTTAATCTAATGAATTTACAATCAAGCGGTCTTTAAGAGCATCAAAATTACATCAAGTGGTAACAACTTTATAAATGGTACACAAGACACAGTGAGTTAAACATCTTTTCAATAATATATTCTACTTTGGTTTTTTTATAACAGAGTATTTCAAATTCCAGGAATAATTAAAATCTACGAAAATATGTTCCTTTTGTGTCAGTGGATATCTGCTGTTCTTTATTATACATGATTCAATTCATTCGTCTGGATTTATGTACTGGCGTTGGACATGCACAAAATATGGTTTAGTGCGACAACAATTTATTATGAATATCGTTATGTATATATTTAATAATGGCAAAGAAGTGAAATCTCTTTTTGCTACCAACAGTTTTTGTACTTCAGTGTGATGTTTTTTGTTATTAATATATATATATCTATATATATATATATATATATATATATATATATATATATTTCTACCGATTTGTACTCGGATTTTCATTCAGCCTGAACTAGGTTTTCCACTTAACTGCTTGAAATTTTGCATGGAGATAGAACTAATTTGTCCCTATCTCCCCATAGATAGGTTTTTTTAAACGAGGGGGGCTGACACCCATTCTTTACAGAAAAAAATTGTAGACTAAAAGTTTTTTGAACAAAAGTAAATTTTTACAAAATGCAATCGATTGATGACATCTTGAATTAAAGTGAACTATTTACAATTTTGATGAAAAGAAAACATTTTAATTAAGTATTCGCAGCTTTGCTCCAAAGGGGGTCGTCCTCCTTGCCCTCTCCCTAGATTAATTTTTTTTCGTAAATATGGGCAAATTTCCTGTTGGATGCATTTTTTCTAAGATATTTTCCTTTCGAAAAATTGTCAGTGGCTTTATTACAGGCAATTTCACCCTCTGGATTCAAAGATTCAAAATGAGCGAAATACTTATGTTTTATTCTTGTTTTTATGTACAACACATTATATTTTCATTAGTGTACTATTTTAATATATAATATAAATTTTTACTTTGCTATATAAATGTTATTAAAAATAATATTACTTATTATTCTTTGGCAAGAAGAGAATTTCATTTATTTCTTAAATATTGGTATTTAATATAATATATCTTACAGAACTCGTTTTTTGGAAATTAGATTTGGATAAAATATATAAAATGCTATATAGTTATATTATCGAATAAAAATTTAAAATTATCTATGGATTTTTTTCAAGAATGCTTACCACAAATAAACAAGGGACTGCTCTCAACTTTTTTCTATTTTTATTTATTTTAAGGCCTGCTCTGTTTAAATGTAAGTTTTCAAAAATTATTTATGTTTCATATCCATTCTAAACGAAACCATTGCACTATTTTTATATATTTATGCAAAACATAATCCATAATTAACATGAAGTGCTCTAACACAGCGGTTTGTGCATGAATGTAAATCGCACGTTGTATTACTAAATTATTTATTAAGCATTACGTCTACGTTGACGAATGGCTTTTTCCATTAAATTTCTTAGTGATATACATAAATTTGTGGCATTTATTTCTATTAGTTTTCAGATGAAATCGTTTCCATGGGATACTTTAGGTCACTATGCGGCCCCGGTTTCAGCGACATCACTGGGAGTTACAGGTTATATAAGAAAGCAGTTTTAGTCGATCTAGTAAGTAAAGTGCAATCGAAGGGCTTCTCTTTTCAAGTGGAAATCGCCGTCAGAGCTCGACGACAGAGGTGCCTATTGCTTTTATCGATCGACTTTATGGTGATTCCAAAATGGGAGCAAATGAGATATTTAGCTTTTTGAAAGGAATTGTCACCGTTTGATATTTTTATTCGAGTCTTTTATTTAACGCTAATTTTCAATGTTTTAATTTTATTTGACAGTCAAGAATGTATTTAAATAGAGTGATTTATTCTTCATTTTTAAGGAATTTTAACAATTTGATTAGAAACCGAATAACCAATATATTTCGCTAATTAGCATTGTCAGGAAATTTCTTGAACTTAAAACTCAAGGGCTTAATTCTCTCTTGGAGAAGTTATGTTAACGTAAAAGATTTAAAAGAGGTTTTGATTTATGAAAGCGTCAAACCCTCACATGTTATTGAAAGCAAGATAACGTTTACTTTATAATGTAACAATGTAATGATTTACTCTTGTATGAACAAACCCGTTGCTTTAAGTTTAAGGCGAGGTTGTTAAAGATCACTTCAACAAAGATAAAAGAAAATCTTTGAAAAGTTTATCATAATAAAATAATATAATAAACTTGTGCTTCTCTTGTAGTAATGCTTTCACAACCAATTGATAGAATTGTTCTTGGGAGGAAATTCTTTGGGTAGATTGCAGTTGGGCAGGGTAAAATATAAGATTGTCGTTGGCTAACATTTAACCAGTCACCAGGGGCTTTCAGTAGCGTTCTCATGTCGATCAATGTTGAAGACTGCTTCTGATAAACCCTTTGCCCAAGATCATCCTTCCAATGCAATCGATCGTAGTCTGTCTTTTAAAGTAGAATGCATGTATTCTATCACACCATTGCCTTGAGGGGTATTGCTAACATAAATTTTGTGCGTTTTCAGCATTTGGCTAAAGAATGTTGAAACAAATTGTCAACCATTGGCAGAATACAAAACCCGTGTTGGTCCAAGCACAATAAGCCTGTAAAAGTTTGATGTAGATAGAGGAGCGGCTATGTCAACTGTGACAAACTCACGGGGTAATTAACCAGTACAGGACTTAGTGGCTGTTATACTTTTTGCTCGAGTACATACCACATTTCACTGTAATAGGTTCAAATCGTAATCGCATTTTTTTGCTCCAATAACCAGCATCCAGCAAATCATTTTGTACCTTGTTTGCGCTAAAATGGCTTGAATTATGATTCTCTTCAATAGTCTTATTATCAAATTATTAGTTGACAGGACGTAAAGCCAAGGCACAAAATTCTTGATCTTTTTGCCGAATTGCTTTTACTAGTGTTAAAAGTGCGGATGGAGCATACTAATGAGCCCACTCATCGATGTAAATGACCCCCCCCCCATTGCAACATTGCTTGCGTCAACGTGCAAATAGAAACTTTTCGAAAAAGGGAATTTTAAGTTGAGATCAGTACTCAACATTTCAGTCCATGCAAACTTTCCTTTTGCACTCTTGGCAGCAAAGATGGGTTTCAATTGGTCTAGTACATTGACAGATATCGGGAGAGGTAATTTACACATCTACAATATCGATCAGCTTTTTTTACTTTGGTGTTTCCATTGACTTTGTTGGATATTTTTTCTGCACTTGGATACAATCCTTGTTTCGAGATCGTATGCCCTAGATATTCCACAGTATCTGCTTTGAAAACACACTTAGATGGTTGAAGGTGCAACCCATGTTCTTTCAATCGTTGTGAGACCAGTTTTAAATCTCGCAGGTGGTCTTTGAATTAAGTTGATGCAGTAACAATGTCGTCTATATAGGGAACAATGTTCATCGTCCTCTGGAAGGAGAAAGGTGCGTTGCACAGTCCGAAGGCCTTCACATTTAATTCATATATTTCGCCTGATATTTCAAAAGCAGTGAGATGTTTGCATCTTTTTCAAGAGCCAATTGCCATTAGCACAATCCAATGTGGTGAAATATCCGCAAATTGAGAAGTCTAATAATATACACTCGATATTTGGTATTACTGCATTAAGCCAACTAAAGTTCACCACAAAACGTAATTTTCCAATTTTGAAAACATGAAAGCTAAAATATCCAAGAAGTTACAGTCTTCAATTATGTAGTGTTGAGTCTATGCATAATTTCTATTCAAATTTACAAGACAATTACCAAAAGAATATTCAATTATTTGAAAGAACTGAAGGTGGAAAAACATTTGCTAAAAATTGTGAACGTTGTTTTACAAAAGCTTATGCAATATCGCAATTCTCTGAAAAAATATGGTTATTTGGTTTGATAGAAACTTTGGAAACTACTGGAGCTGCTTATAAAAATCAATTTTTTAAAACTGAAAGCCATGAGCAAGCTTTAGATTTTCCTACCTATGGTGATAAAGGTTTTGACAAAATTTCAATAGAAAATGGTTATATTTATGTTAGAGATGCTCATAGTTGGATTTCACTTTCAGGAATTTGCATCTTATCAAAAAATCATTATAATATGTTACATTTAAAAAATGATGTATACTATACAATAATTAATACCTTTGTACATCTTAGAGGTAAGTATGTTTTTAGAACTGCTGAAATTTTGTCTAGCAACATTACTTTATTTACTTTACCAAAAGAAGCGTGGCCTCCAAAGGAGTCTTTTATTTATTTAACGCTAATTTTCAATGTTTTAATTTTATTTACAGTCAAGAATGTATTTAAATAGAGTAATTTATTCTTCATTTTTAAGGAATTTTAACAATTTGAATAGAAACGGAATCACCAATATATTTCGCTAAGTAGCATTGTCAGGAAATTTCTTGAACTTACAACTCAAGGGCTTAATTCTCTCTTGGAGAAGTTGTGTTAACGTAAAAGATTTAAAAGAGGTTTTGATTTATGAAAGCCTCAAACCTTCACTGTTAATGAAAGCAAGATAACGTTTACTTAATAATGTAACAATGTAATGATTTACTCTTGTAAGAACGAACCTGCGCTTTAAGTTTAAGGCGAGGTTGTTAAAGATCACTTCAACAAAGATGAAAGAAAAGCTTTGAAAAGTTGATCATAATAAAATAATATTCATCACAAATTGCATTCGCACTAAATATGTAAGTTTTAAAATAAAAACTAATAAACTTGTGCTTCTCTTGTAGTAATAGAATTGTTCTTGGGAGGAAATTCTTTGGGCAGGGTAGAATATAAGATTGTCGTTGGCTAACATTTAACCAGTCACCAGGGGCTTTCAGTAGCGTTCTCATGTCGATCAATGTTGAAGACTGCTTCTGATAAACCCTTTGCCCAAGATCATCCTTCCAATGCAATCGATCGTAGTCTGTCTTTTAAAGTAGAATGCATGTATTCTATCCCACCATTGCCTTGGGGGGTATTGCTAACATAAATTTTGTGCGTTTTCAGCATTTGGCTAAACAATGTTGAAACAAATTGTCAACCATTGGCAGAATACAAAACCCGTGTTGGTCCAAGCACAATAAGCCTGTAAAAGTTTGATGTAGATAGAGGAGCGGCTATGTCAACTGTGACAAACTCACGGGGTAATTAACCAGTACAGGACTTAGTGGCTGTTATACTTTTTGCTCGAGTACATACCACATTTCACTGTAATAGGTTCAAATCGTAATCGCATTTTTTTGCTCCAATAACCAGCATCCAGCAAATCATTTTGTACCTTGTTTGCGCTAAAATGGCTTGAATTATGATTCTCTTCAATAGTCTTATTATCAAATTATTAGTTGACAGGACGTAAAGCCAAGGCACAAAATTCTTGATCTTTTTGCCGAATTGCTTTTACTAGTGTTAAAAGTGCGGATGGAGCATACTAATGAGCCCACTCATCGATGTAAATGACCCCCCCCCCATTGCAACATTGCTTGCGTCAACGTGCAAATAGAAACTTTTCGAAAAAGGGAATTTTAAGTTGAGATCAGTACTCAACATTTCGGTCCATGCAAACTTTCCTTTTGCACTCTTGGCAGCAAAGATGGGTTTCAATTTGTCTAGTAACATCGACAGATATCGGGAGAGGTAATTTACACATCTACAATATCAATCAGCTTTTCTTACTTTGGTGTTTCCATTGACTTTATGTTGGCTATTTTTTCTGCACTTAGATACAATCCTTGTTTCGAGATCGTATGCCCCAGATATTCCACAGTCTCTGCTTTGAAAACACACTTAGATGGTTGAAGGTGCAACGCGTGTTCTTTCAATCGTTGTAAGACCAGTTTTAAATCTCGCAGGTGGTCTCTGAATTAAGTTGATGCAATAACAATGTCGTCTATATAGGGAACAATGTTCATCGTCCTCTGGAAGGAGAAAGGTGCGTTGGACAGTCCGAAGGCCTTCACATTTAATTCATATATTTCGCCTGATATTTCAAAAGCAGTGAGATGTTTGTCATCTTTTTCAAGAGCCAATTGCCATTAGCACAATCCAATGTGGTGAAATATCCGCAAATTGAGAAGTCTACTAATATACACTCGCTATTTGGTATTAGAAACCCTCCTTGGTGGTTACTGCAACTAAATTCCATCACAAAACGTCATTTTCCATTTTTGAAAAAATGAAAGCTAAAATATCCAAGAAGTTAGTCTTCAAAAGACAGAAATTTCTTTACATCCTCAGGGATATGTGATGTAGTAAAATTACAAAAGTAATGGAGCATTACAGAAGACTACTGCCTGTGAGTCATAGTGAAAGAAAATTTTTAATTGGATGAATTGGACTGTCACAATATACATTTAAGTAATTATTTCAGTGGGTCCATGCAAACTTTCCTTTTGCACTCTTGGCAGCAAAGATGGGTTTCAATTTGTCTAGTAACATCGACAGATATCGGGAGAGGTAATTTACACATCTACAATATCAATCAGCTTTTCTTACTTTGGTGTTTCCATTGACTTTATGTTGGCTATTTTTTCTGCACTTAGATACAATCCTTGTTTCGAGATCGTATGCCCCAGATATTCCACAGTCTCTGCTTTGAAAACACACTTAGATGGTTGAAGGTGCAACGCGTGTTCTTTCAATCGTTGTAAGACCAGTTTTAAATCTCGCAGGTGGTCTCTGAATTAAGTTGATGCAATAACAATGTCGTCTATATAGGGAACAATGTTCATCGTCCTCTGGAAGGAGAAAGGTGCGTTGCACAGTCCGAAGGCCTTCACATTTAATTCATATATTTCGCCTGATATTTCAAAAGCAGTGAGATGTTTGTCATCTTTTTCAAGAGCCAATTGCCATTAGCACAATCCAATGTGGTGAAATATCCGCAAATTGAGAAGTCTACTAATATACACTCGCTATTTGGTATTACTGCATTAAGCCAACTAAAGTTCACCACAAAACGTAATTTTCCAATTTTGAAAACATGAAAGCTAAAATATCCAAGAAGTTACAGTCTTCAAAAGACAGAAATTTTTTTACATCCTCAGGGATATGTGATGTAGTAAAATTACAAAAGTAATGGAGCATTACAGAAGGCTTTACTGCCTGTGAGTCATAGGGAAAGAAAATTTTTAATTGGATGAATTGGACTGTCACAATATACATTTAAGTAATTATTTCAGTACAAACATAAATTTCAATAGTTTTTATTTCCTTAATAAATTGGTGTGAAGAAAAAATATTAACATTGAAGCCGATGTAAATTGATAATTTGATTTCTACAGATTCTTAGTTTTCGAATGGTATATGCAAGGCTACCTTTTCGTTTGAGGTAGCATTGGTATAGGACAAATAGTATTTTGTATTAATTGGTATTTTCATCCCAATGACTATATTTTCAAGCTCAACTACATGTGTTGCTTTTTCATGGTTTGATGTTAGATATATGTGTTCATAAGCCTAATCACCTAGTTTAGCTTCATCAGGTTTAGTGAGCATAAATAGAGCACAACGTCGCTCAGGATCATATCTGTTTGCCAGACCAAGTGCTTCAGCTGTTGTTGGATCAGATACTCAAAGACTAAAGATTAAAGTAGATTCAGTGGATGAATCGCCTAATCATTCTTCTGATAGAATTTGCCCTTTCGTGGCTGAATATTGGATACCTGGACGGTCAACAAGATCTAAATTGCTGAGATCAGGTCCTTGTATATCAACTGTGGTTGTGATATCTTTTACTTTGTTTGAGGCAATAGAATCATCTTCAATAACCAAGTTTTGCTCATTTTCAAGTACGTTTGTTAAATTTTCTTGTGTCACGCATTTGCAATTGAATTTAATTATGACTACAGCACTACGTCTAGTTTTAAGGAAAATGGGACATTTAATACCAATCCGATTTTCCCTTGGTAATCTTACTCCAGTCAACATCTCAATGAGGATAGACTCACCCACTGCTTAATCACCAATTACAGCAATGTGTGGGATTTCGATCCTTATTGGAAGACTTGCCTGCAACTTTTCATTAGAAACTCTTCAAAATATTAGATGTTTATCGATATTTTGGAAAAAAATCGAACATTTCTAATAATGTAAATCAAAGAACAATTATATTTGGTAAAACTAAGTATAATAGAAAAGTAATGAAGAACGGATTCCTAAAATATTCAATATCGCTATGGAACAAATTCAATTGTAACACAAGAAGTGAAAAAAATTATACAATATTTAAGAAGATAAAAAACGTGATTATAAGTAAAAATATCAATTATCTGGCTAATTATTGAATAAGATGTGCAACTCAAGAACAAGAAGTAAAAAATATTTATTAATTAATATGTAGTTTATGAATTTAACCAAGAAACAAACATTTACTGTGATAACTAAGCTCATTTGAAGAAAGTTGCATTATTTATATTCTTAATAAGTTTGTAAACTTAATACAAGTTTTTGTACATGAGAATTTAAATATGTGCTGTTGTTGTTTTCTATGACATCAGAGTAGTCTTTTAACTTACATACTTCGAACTCATTTCATCCCATGGAAGTGAATGCAACTAAAACTTTAATTTTCATATGTTTTCTTGTCTACACTTGTTTACACTTTGAAGTACTTGAAACAAGGATTTTGTTCAAAGTAAATTGTCTTGAAAAAAATCAGATCCCTACAACAGCAATTCACTTTAAAGTTATGAGGAAATCTTTGAGTGCTTTTTTGTTGCACTTTAAAGAAAATCTGTAAATTACTGGAATTATATGATACAGGATGTCCATTAAATACTTGCCAAAATTAAAAGCTAATAATTCCTAGGAAAATGGTTTTATGAGTATGGTAACGTCCTTATCTTGCTTATTATGTGTGGGGATTTGGATTTTTGCTTATATTACATGCTTCATTTTTAGTTTGATTTACGGAGAAAACTTGTGAAATGGACATCAAATTTACCCTAATTTCAATTTCTATCTGATTTTGTTTATTCACTATTCAATCAAATATGCATCCAATTGGTTATCCAATTATTCAATCAAGCGTAATTACATCCATTGAATAATGGACTTGTCTACACTTGTTTACACCTTGAAGTACTTGAAACAAGGATTTTCTTCAAAGTAGCAGAAATTGTCTTGAAAAAAACCAGATCCCTACAACAGCAATTCACTTTAAAGTTATGAGGAAATCTTTGGGTGCTTTTGTTGCAATTTAAAGAAAATCTATAAATTACTGGAATTATATGATAATTTAATTATTGATTTTTAACTATTTTTTAAATTATTGATTTACTGTCAAAACAAATTTTTTACTTACAAAATATTGATTTATTGACCAAACCAAAAAAAACAATCCAACAAACATTTACACATGCTTGAGTTGCGCTATATTTATGCAACATGTTCTCAAACATTTTAAAACAATATTCAATTATAATTTTTACAAGACCAATTCATAACCAATTTTTAACAGTACCTTTATAAACAATACATAATTTAGTTGAAAATTTTTTTTGCAAAGTAAATATAAAATTTTATTGCTTTTTTAATAGTTTTAAATGGATATTAATCACCTGAATCTTGCCATAGTAAATTTTTATTTTTTTATAAAGGGTACTCTCTTCTTTATTATTTTTTAAATTGATAAAATGTCCCATTTGTACTGTAAATATCAGGGTGGTCGTGGGATGTGCCATGCGACGTGGATGAGATGAGACAAGGAATGCTGTCGCACTCGTCCCATGGAACCAGTCGTAGGACAACATTTTGCCTAAAATATAATGAAATATCCAAAAAATGAATCGCTATTCGCGAAAAACTTTTGATAATATAAATAACCTGCAAAATGCACTTTCACGTGAAACTTGGACTTCTGTATATGTTGCAATTGATCCTAACATTATCAAAAACTTTGATAGTCTTGAATCCTATCTAGATGAATATTGTCCGGAAAAGAAGAGCCATGTTACTAACCATTCTCGCAAAAATATAATGAATGACAAGCTTTGGATTTCCGATTTCCGCAAAGATTTAATAAAAAATGACGCTTTTAAATTTTTTTTCTAACGCTGGTACTCCTGAAAATTATGTAGTATATAAAAAAGCTAGAAATATTTCTAATATAGAAAATCGTAAAGCTTACTATGAGTATATTAAACATGAATACAAAAAATTACCGAACCAAAAGAGTAAATAGTGATTGATTAACGAAATCTCGAATTGTACAAAATCAACATCTTCTCCCATACAAAAAATTGTAGACCCTGAAAGAAATCACTACGTCACCAATTTTGAAATTTTCAGTATTTTAAATCAAGCATTTCCAAACCTAGGTAATTATAAAGGTCCTCAAATAAAATTCCAGGAAATATAACACGTTTTGAAGTGATTAAGGCAATCAAGAAACTAAAATCAAACAAGCCTTTAAATTACATCTTTAATGAATGCTTAAGATGAATTATTTTTCTTGAAACAGGCTCATTATACTCTAATTTATAAACAAGACTACCAAAGTGTCGCAAAAACTATCCAACTATATCTATAAAATATTTGAAAGACTATTACATGAACAAATTAAACTTCATTTAAATAATCATAAACTATTGTTCTACGTCACCAATTTTGAAATTTTCAGTATTTTAAATCAAGCATTTCCAAACCTAGGTAATTATAAAGGTCCTCAAATAAAATTCCAGGAAATATAACACGTTTTGAAGTGATTAAGGCAATCAAGAAACTAAAATCAAACAAGCCTTTAAATTACATCTTTAATGAATGCTTAAGATGAAATATTTTTCTTGAAACAGCTCATATTACTCTAATTTATAAACAAGACTACCAAAGTGTCGCAAAAACTATCCAACTATATCTATAAAATATTTGAAAGACTATTACATGAACAAATTACACTTCATTTAAATAATCATAAACTATTGTCCAAATCACAATTTGGTTTCAGACAAAATTACTCAACATCAAACGCACTTATATGAGCGATCAAAAAATGGAGAGCATTATTAGACTAATAAATTTGTTGCGATTGCTTGTCTTGACCTCTCAAAACCATTCGATTCTATTAATCATGAGATATTAATAAAAAAATTAAAAATTTTTGGTTATTCTCTTAACAGTCCTCACCATATATCTAATTACTAAGTTATAGACTTCAGTGAGTTATATTAGATGATACTTTTTAAATTGTTTGTCTGGCAAAATTGTGTACCTCAATAAACCATAGTAGGTGCCCTGGTTTTTTTGAATATTTATGAGCAGTAAGAGATGGCCATGAGCCCGTACCAATGGGACACCCATGACTATTTGCCATGTGGAAATGAAGCGATTCTATTGGACGCAATCTAGCTACGAAATATTTTTGACAAAACTAAATATGAGCTGGTTTGTGCAGACCAAGTTGTTGTGCAGAGCTTCACCGCATCTAGCAAATTTTCACAGAGGTATCAACATTTATTTTTGTAGTTGACACAGGAAATCATTGTAAGCCAATGTATCCATAATAGTAATGCATTAATTCGCCCCTCCAAGTTACTTGTGCTTCCATGCTGAATTAGCCATTCTAAACACGTAAAATGTTTGTAAATAGGTAAACAAAGCTAATTAATATCATATTATTCAGACGCAAACAATCAGAGTGCAGGGTAACTAGAAGGCAAGTCGCTAAGAATTTTGAAAAACAAACTTCATTTAAGTAAGCAGATGAATGCATAATAGTAATGCATTAATTCACCCATCTAAAATTACTTGTGCGCCCAAAACACTGTTTCCTTTCTACACATAAAATTAAGAGATTCAATAAAAGTAATCATTTATTCGTTGTAATGTTTCCTTTTGTAAAGCCAATGTTATGAAAATTGTGCTTGTGTCAGTTGAATGCGTTTGGATATGATGAGGGAGGTCAAAATTTTTGTTTGATTGACATACTGTAATAATGTATATTTCGCCATCCAACAAATTAATAGTTCTTTAATATAGTAAATGTTGTGGTAAGCATTTACAATCAACTTGAAAAACACTCTAGATTTCAACAAGGTGTCATGATTGATAAGACAGCCAACTGCATGTTATATGTTTATCGACTTTTGCATGTTTTTTCACCTTATTTCATTTATGACTTCGCATAGCTACATACATTACTGGGGTTTTCTGCTTTGTAACTTTAATAATCCAATTTTGTAGGAAACTCAACTGTTTGATAATTATTTATAGCATAACATCAAGAGAACATATACAATATATATATATCAATGAAACAAAGAAAACGCAATAAGAAAAAAGAAACATCTTTAAATGAAATTATAGGTATTGGATCTGATGGCGAATATTTTTCAATCAAGAATTCAGAAGATGTTCAGCAATTCAATTCGCACACAAATCTCACACAGCAGCTTTCATTGCTATCATTAATTACTAACATTTGTAGCATATGTCTGCATGCTTCTGATTCATGTAAACGTTCAGGACTTGTCAAACATCATACTTTCAATGGTTCCAGATGTAAGGTGCAGGGCTACCATCTCGTTCACTTGGAATAACGACTGTATTTCCCTCACTTTCTAATATTGAAATGTTTTCTATTCCTACCAGAAAGATTGTTCCAATCAGCTGCCATAGTCTCTGGGCTAAAGCTGTAAGTCACTCTTTTAGTAAGGTTAAGCAGGAACCAAGTTTTATTAATCATTGGGTGGAGATTCTTATTTTGTCTGCTTGTGTTCTCCGGTCTCCTCCTCGTGGGGGCTCCAAACACCTGAAATATGAAGAGTCAATTCTCAAGAGCTGCTTAGAGCATTGGTTGAATTGTGATTATGCTCAACTCTGGTACAAAGCAACTGTAAGTTCTGGCAACATTAAAAATAAATCATCTTCTGTCAGTTCCAGCCAAAATTTTAAGAGAGCTAGACAGTTTGGTCATGAAGGTAGTTTTCATAGAGCCATAGCAGCCCTAAGATCTCATGGTCTAAGCTTCGAATTGCAAAAATTTCATGCACTGAGGGAGAAGCATCCCAACACTTCAAAAAATAACATAGATTATAGTACTAAAGACACAAAGACATTCTGATTAAATGTTTGAAAAGCTTTCCACGGGATTCTGCTGCCGGTGTCTCTAAACTTTATGCTTCCCATCTGATTAATGCATTCCAATGACCAACACCTGAATATGGGGACAAAGCAATTGCATCAGTACTCAAAGTAATCAACTGTTTAATATCTGGTAATGTTCTTGATGAAATTGCACCATATCTTTGTGGAACTAATCTTTTTACATTGAAGAAAAAGGACGGTGGAATTCGCCCAATTGATGTGTGCTTTATCAAAAATGTAATTTGATAAACATTTTGTAAAATTTTATAGTGGGAAACTTTTTGAAAAAAGCAGTGGCATGCTGACACATGTTGATGATGGTGCTTGGTTTGACAGCATATCTCAGCATCAAGGACATTTATCCAATATGGGTAATAGTGTGTCCAACAAATTGAAGTTCTACAATATTGATTTGTGCCATTAAAACATGATTTCCAGTGTATATGTCGTGTTCATAGTATGCATTGATTGTGTTTGGATATATCTTTCCATAAAATCCTAGCATATTTGCATAATTAAACAACATTAGTATGATATTGTCAGTGAAATTATTACAAGATTTATGTTGCCAAATGAATTACTGCACAATCCATGTAAAACTTGAGCAATGTTTTTGTTTCACTTGAGAATTTTGCGGTTTTTTCATTAAATATATAATTCCATTGCTAAAAATTTTCCATGAACTTCCCTTTTTTGCAATGAATGTTTGGCATACTAATAGGTTTTTATTGTTTTAGTGAATTATTGACGTGTTACTAGATATAATGCTTAGATGCACACCCACATTTCCTAGTAATTATTAAATTTATATCTCTTTACATGGTGGCTTGAATATACCTGATCTAGCATTGTAATTGATTTAAACCTCTAAGGTTTTATGTGTTTAATAATGGAGTATATTCCATTTTCATAAAGTTTAGAGACACCAGCAGGAGAATCCCGTGGAAAGCTTTTCAAACATTTAATCAGAATGTCTTTGTTTATCACAAATGGCTCTGTGTCTTCAGTACTATAATCTATTTTATTCTTTGAAGTGTTGGGATGCTTCTCCTTCAGTGCATGAAATGTTTGCAATTCGAAGCTTAGACCATGAGATCTTAGGGCTGCTATGGCTCTATGAAAACTGCTTTGTGACCAAGTTGTCTAGTTCTCTTAAAATTTTGGCTGGAACTGACAAAAGATGATTTATTTTTAACGATGCCAGAACTTACAGTTGCTTCGTACCACAGTTGAGCATAATCACCATTCAACCAATGCTCTAAGCAGCTCTTGAGAATTGACTCTTCATATCTCAGGTGTTTGGAGCCCTCATGAAGAGGAGACCAGAGAACACAAGCAGGCAAAATAAAAATCTTCACCCAATGATTAATGAAACTTGGTTCCTGCTTAAACTTACTAAAAGAGTGACTTACAACTTTAGCCCAGAGATTATGGCAGCTGATTGGAACAATCTCTCTGGTAGGAATAGAAAACATTTCAATATTAGAAAGTGAGGGAAATACAGGCGTTATTCCAAGTGAACAAGACGGTAGCCCTGCACCTTACATCTGGAACCATTGACAGTATGATATTTGACAAGTCCTGAACGTTTACATGAATCAGAAGCATGCAGACATATGCTACAAATGTTAGTATTTAATGATAGCAGTAGTAATAAAATTTGGGGTTCTATATATACAAGTTTCTAATAATGATCAGTTTTCAATAACTTTTTACACTTTTCTATTGATTTAGATAACAAAAAAGGCGTTTTTTAGAAATTTTAGATTTTACGGCCAGGGGTCAAAAAATTATTAATTATTCAACTATAATCTCATTTCAACTATGTACCAATATGTTTTTGAGCAATTTTTTGCATTTTTTAGAAAACCTGCCTTTTCCGGACATCACAAAAATGTTTCCAAAACCACTTGTTGTTCAGAATTTTTACATGAAATTCAGTGCTTCTACTAAATTCTGTAAGGATGTAATATAGTTTTGAAATATAAATTTGAAAAAAGTGGAAGAACTTCTTCCACTAAATTCTGTAAGGATGGGACATAGTTTTGAAATATAAATTAGAAAAAATGAAAGCACTGCTTCCACTAAATTCTGTAAGGACGGGACATAGTTTTGAAATATAAATTTGAAAAATTGGAAGCATTGCTTCCACTAAATTCTGTAAGGATGGGATATAACAAAAGAAACATATATATTAGAGACACCAATTTATACAGAATCATAGAAAATCTTTACAAAATTTTATAATATTAAGAAATACACTTCCAATTTGCCATGAAGAATCATTGGGGGAGCATTGATCTTAAAAGTTCTTCTTTTACAGTAGCTAATTGGTAAAATTTAATAAGGAACCTAATTGATTTTGTAGAAAGTTGAATGTCTTTCAATTTAACAGTCTTGCTACTGCAATTGGGCTCTTGCATAGATTTTTTAATTGAAGGGCACACTTCCTTTCAGAGCAGTGAAATACAAACCTTTGTGATTTGTTGAAATTTCAGCTCTTTCCAGATGCTTTTAACTTTCAATACACTTGTCTCTTGATGTTGTGTCTATATTAATGTCAGTAAATGACAAATTATGATAATTTTTGCCAAATATACTTGATTGGTATTTATTGATGACTTCCAATCTTCTATTGGCAATTGTTTCCTGCTCCATGTCATCAATATTTACAGAAAATGCATTCAAATTGTACTTTAAACCATAACTCTTCACTAGCTCCAAGTAGGCAGTCCTTTTTGATTGATTAATGTGAGGGAAGATTTCGTTGGGTTAGTGTTGATCTTAAAAGTTCTTCTTTTACAGTAGCTAATTAGTAAAATTTAATAAGGAACCTAATTGATTTTGTAGAAAGTTGAATGTCTTTCAATTTTAACAGTCTTGCTACTGCAATTGGGCTCTTGCATAGATTTTTTAGTTGAAGGAGCACACTTCCTTTCAGAGCAGTGAAATACAAACCTTTATGATTTGTTGAAATTTCAGCTCTTTCCAGAAGCTTATAACTTTCAATACACTTCTCTCTTGATGTTGTGTCTATATCAATGTCATTAAATGACAAATTACGATAATTTTCGCCAAATATACTTGATCGATATTTATTGATGACTTCGAATCTTCTGTCAGCAATTGTTTCCTGCTCTATGTCATCAATATTTACAGAAAACGAATTCAAATTGTACTTTAAACCATAACTTCTCACTAGTTCCAAGTAGGCAGTCCTTTTTGATTGTTTAATGTAAGGGAAGATTCTTTCTGTTAACTGATAAAAATCCTGTTGCTGGTTCATAATTATAAATCAATTGGAAAGTAGTAACGCCCAAATAATATATTTGAAACAACATAGTTTGTAATTTATATATTTCTATTCATTATATATTTCTAATTATATTTTTTAATATTAATTTTTTAAAGAATAATTTTCTACTAAATTAAAAATTGTACAAATGTTGAAATATATTATAATAAATTAATTTCGTATTCCCTTGGTAACTAAGCAATAAATGACGCTATAGTAACAGCTGGAAATATTGTGGAAAATTGCATCTGAATTCTCTTTGCATAATTTTGGTAATTTGAAATACCGAATTGTTGTCCATACGGCAACAATGATATTTTAGTAATATCCTTAATGAAACAAAAAACAGTGGAAACAGTGTTCTTCTTTAACTTTTTAATTAATCTCCTACAAATTTATTGCAAATATTGGAGACAAATTTACAGCATAAAATCAAATTCAAAGTTTTGGGACGGGCCCGGGTTGGGTTTCGGTAGGGGATCAATAAAAATCTTTAACTACACCCTATTTCTTAAGCAAAACATAAAACCTGTCAGATGTCCTAACAAAGGGCTTTTCTTTAAGAAATTACAAGTACTTTTAATAGCATAACAATAGCCCCTACCCAATCCATATTCATTGTAAAATCGACCATAACTGTCGTGGAGAATTGAATGTGTATGACAACATTTAATACTTCCAAATAAATATTCAAATAGGTTTGTTAAACATCCTTCTCCTGGTCCAATCAAACCAATTTCCTGGTCAAATTTGTCTAATATTTCACTTATAGAAATGTTCTTGTCAAAATTAACCATATAAAGACGTTGGTAAGCTAAACAAGCCTTGAGAATCACAGGATTTAAATTAGGATAATTTAATTTTTGTATTTTAATGTTATGTGATACATATTTTATAACTTCTTTTGGACTGGTTAATTCACGTTTCCTTGTTTCATTAGAACAACCCATAGATTGCATTCCATAAGTTTTTTCATTTTCTCCTGTTCTGGTATTATTACCTGTTTTCAGTATAACTGGTTCACTTACAATTTGAACTCTTTTACTCATTTCTATATAAGAGATTAGAAAAAATTAATTTCAATAATTTGTCTTTGGGAGGAAATATGTCAAATTTTGCAAACTAATCCATTTTATAGGTTCTTTGTCACTTGCAAACAGCCAAAATGGGCCATTCTTATGTGAAATATCACACCGAATTACACCATTAGATGTAGCTAGTCCAAATAATAATTTATTATACTCTAAACTATATGCAAGTTCCTGATTAATTTTAATTATATTTGCACGATTTTGCAAGTTGTGCATACCCCTTTGGCATATTCCTCTAAAGAATACTTGTGTACCAATTATCTTATATTGACAATGTTGCAAATCAGAATTATAAGTGTTTTTAAATTCGGTATCAAATTCCATTCCTTTAATATTATCACTGTTGTCAGTATTTAATTCAATATCATTCCAAAACAAATCAGTGGTGTCAAAATATATATTATTTAAGGAAACAAATGTTTCTTCTAGTACTAAATTGTGTACAGACAATTCACCAAATTTACTAATTTGGATATAAACATCTTTTGATTTTTCACAAACTACTGCAAATCTTATTGTTTTTGGAGGCCATGCTTCTTTTGGTAAAGTAAATAAAGTAATGTTGCTAGACAAAATTTCACCAGTTCTAAAAACATATTTACCTCTAAAATGTACAAAGGTATTAATTATTGTATAGTATACATCATTTTTTAAATGTAACATATTATAACGATTTTTTGATAAGATGCAAATTCCTGAAAGTGAAATCCAGCTATGAGCATCTCTAACATAAATGTAACCATTTTCTATTGAAATTTTATCAAAACCTTTATCACCATAGGCAGGAAAATCTAAAGCTTGCTCATGGCTTTCCGTTTTAAAAAATTGATTTTTATAAGCAGCTCCAGTAGTTTCCAAAGTTTCTATCAAACCAAATAACCATATTTTTTCAGAGAATTGCGATATTGCATAAGCCTTTTTAAAACCACGTTCATAATTTTTAGCAAATGTTTTTCCACCTTCAGTTCTTTCAAATAATTGAATATTCTTTTGGTAATTGTCTTGTAAATTTGAATAGAAATTATGCATAGACTCAACACTACATAATTGAGTATTGGATTGTTTAATAATTTGCAAAATCTTGTTTTCATTGTTTGCAAGTCTTTTTTCAACATAATCTTCCATTTGTTGTTTGTTAATAGTATCTTTTTCCTGTTCACCATCACAAACATTGAAATATGTGCAATGAGAAAATTATAAATCTCTATTAAAAAGATTTACCCTGATAAATCTAACTTATTATTTTCAATCTGATTTATTTTGTATTTTATGAGTTTAACATCTGTTCTATGTTATTATTGTAACCCTCTTTATAAGAATGTGTAGCTTCAGGTATTCCACTATTATTAAATCCCATTTATATAAGAGTTTAGAAAATAGTTTTTAATATATTCCTCATTTTTATATCTGTCACATTTTCTTTTGTAAAGATCATTAAGTATTGAAAAATAATCTCTGCCCTTGCATCTTTCATATATAAACCAAATACAATAGTATCCACATAATACACTAGAACTTTGTTGATACTGTGAGCTGTTGTACACAGTATTGTCCTTAACATCTTTAAATATTGAAAAAATACTTTGAAATGGAGGTAGGCCAAAACTATCAAAATACTCAAGATTGACAGAGCCAAACTCTTTAGTATCCTTAAAATAATAAAATGCTATCCAATGTGTGCCAGTATTTGAAGAATGGTCTAAATTACAAACATAAAATCCAAAACCCAAATTTTTCAAATTATTTCTAGAAAAGATCCCTTTAAAGTTTTTAACATTCTTCATAAATTGTAAAATATCATAATTTGAAAGGGGATTACTAAAGTTTAAACTGAATAGTTTTTTTTTATCTGCATTCCTTTTCCTTTAGGTGTATTTAATCGCATTCCTTTCCCTTTTGAACCTGGAGGTCCAATTTTCATCCCATTTCCTTTAGGTGTATTTAATCGCATACCTTCTCCTGGAATTGCTTGTTTTAATCCCTTTCCAAAGATTTTATTGACTGAATTTCTTCCCAAGGCTCCCATTGCACCAGTAACTAATGGTGCTACTGCATACTTTCCAATTAATGGAGCAGCTGCCATAAGTAAGGAGCCCAAAGCACCACCATTTGTCTTCATTGCAATAATTTGTGTTGTAGAAAATTTAATATCACAAGCTTTATTTATTTTCTTTGCTTTCTCTAATTTATTTATTTGTCTTTCTGTTAAAAGAAATGGAACGGAAGTTCCTTGGCTAGTATTACTAACCCTTAAAGTTATAGGACTTGAGTTTTTAATACTTTTTTTCAATTTATTTAATTGACCATTAGTTAAGTATAAGTTATAGTTCTTATATTCTGTCATTTGTATATATAAGTAAGAGTGAAAATAATTTCACTAAAGGAACCCATATGGAAAACTCTCATTATTATTTAAGTAATACCTTTTATCATCAAATGGTGAGAGAGAATTCTTCTCTGTAGAGATTAAACTAATTTTATGTTTTATATTTCTCAACGTATAATTGTTTGAAACACCAATTTTATTTGTTTCTAAACAATTTTTATAATCTTTAAAAGTTAACTTTTCTTTCTCAACTTTTGTTATTCCTTTCAAAGTGTTTTTACTTTTATCATTAACTTTATATGAATACATTTTGCTCTTCAAAGCAACAAACTCATCTAAATAAATACTTTCAGGTGTTTCTATCTTAAAATATCCAGGAATCTTTTTAAATTGTTCATTGAATAATTCGTGATTCTTATCAAAATTACTAAAATCAAATAATTCGTAATCGTCATTAAGTGTTTTCAAATCATTAATTATATCTTTAGTTTTTATATTTAAAATGAAACTGTCTGTATCCATATAGTTCAAGGTAATATTATTCTCACCAAAAAATGGTTGCAAGACATCGTAATAAGTCTGGTACATTAAGAGTTTTGAAAGTTCTAAAACAGTAAATCCAAGATATATTGGTTTATCAAACTTCAATTTAGTTTGATAGTAATGATATACTAGAAAATCGTCAAAATCAGAATGTGTTTTAAATTCTAATTTGCTTTGTTCTTTAATTAATTTTTCCGGAGTTTCAGTTTTATTAAACATTTTTACATTAATCCGTCCTCTAATATTTTCACAAGTTTTTCCAAAGAAAGCATTATTTAAAAGTTTATAAAAATCTTTTTCAAAACTATTTTTTGCTTTTGAACGCATGTTAGTGTTGTGGTCAATGTATTTTTCTAAAACTTTTTTCTGTTTAAATGAAATTACTCTGTGCACTTTACCCATTTCCATGCCCATTCGTAGATAAAACTTTAATAGCCTATAATGGCAAAAATAGAATGTTTTATCATGTTGATCACAAATAAGCTTTGGTGTAGGACAAACACTTTTAAGAGCAATTTGATTTTGATATTCGCTATATTCAGAAGGGTCTACCTTTCTTTTAACTGGACAAAATGGAAAGTTTTTTGTTTTATTTTTTAATTTATTCGGATATGATAAGTCACACTCAATAAAGTATCCAATAGGACTGTTATCAGAAGTTCCAATTATTTTCTCAATTAGGTCCTCATTTACTTCTAAAAACTTAAAATCACTATAAGGAAGGTTTTGTTTCATTGCCCAACCATATAAATTATTTGCGTCAATATACAAAATTTTATTTTCATCTGTTGATTTAATATATCTATTGCCCATTATGGAGCTTATCCCCCCGCGGATATTTTGTTCAATTGAAAGTACAATGTCAGGATCTTTCAAATAATCTAATTGAACATTTGTAAATTTTAATCCACATTGCCAAGTGTATCCAGGTAATGAGTAGGCATAACACGGATTTAAACCATATTTTTCTTTACCAAGTTTAATAAAATTTTCAAAAATATCTGCTAGTAATAGGACATCAACTTTTAAATACAACATTGTCAATTCCTTTCCAGATTTAATGTCATACTTTTTAATTACTTTATTAGTTCTTTCTATTTCATCTTCATTTGGGACCTTTTGAGTTAGAGTTGAAAAGTAGTCTGATTTTTTATCTGGAAGTTTTCCATAAGATTCAGGAGTATCAAAAAATTCATATGGGTAGGCTAATTTAGATTGTACAAGTTCACATTGTCCTAAATATTTTTCTAGAATAGGCTTTTTCTCAAGATTATTTGCTAAATTATTTAATGATGATGCAAGAAATCTGTAAGAATCTAAAAACCTTATACAACCATATTGTACAGAAATATATTCTTCTTCAGTTTTACATAAGGGTTTTATAACCAACTTGTCTTTACATTTAAATAATTCATTGAAAAATAAATGTGAATCATATCGCGAATAATTATGAAAATACAATGGTACAAAAGCCATTCGTTGTTTTTGAGCCATCAAATTACAATTATTACAAGCTGCACCTCTGTATTTCCCAGTTAAATGACAATGATCTCTTACTAAATAGTCCTTTGTGCATTCACATAAATAACATTCCTTTGAATTTTTAAATTCTTCATTTTCTTTTTTAGTAATTTTCATTGAAATGTCACGTTTAAACATAAAGAAGAACTTGTTTTCTAATTCTTTAATTTTTTGAACAAATACTTCAACACAATCTTTTCCAAAATAACTAATGTATTTTGACTTACATAATTCAGGTATATCTGATTTTACATATATTCCAAAAGCAATAGGTAATTGATTACATAAAATTGTAGTTTTATCAACATCAGATAAATTACATTTACTCTCAACCTTTTCATTATAACATTCAAAATCTGCATAAATTCTAAGTGGAACATCTACTTTATAATGATAATTTTTAAATTTAATTTGATCTTCTTTGGGAAAATATAATTGTGTTGTGTCTTCATTTTTACATAATCTAATATGATTTTCAAAAGTTGACTTTTTTCTACATTTTAACAAACACTTCTTACAAAAGTATAGTTCATCTTTACTTAAATTCTTGTATAGTACACATTTCAAGCTTTTTATTAGAACAAAGTGATTTTCATACACCCCCAAATCAATTGCATTTTCATCAGAATAATAAATAGGTAATACATTGTATTTAAGGTTAACCATATCTCCACAAATTTTTAACTCATAAACATTAACTTTTATTCCATTTTGTTTAATAAATTTTTCAATTCCATTTATTGTTATTGGAAATGTTATTCCATTTAAATTGTATTTATCTAGATATTTTTCATAAACACATGTTCTATTTTGATTAGTAGAACTAGGGTGTTGTGCTGCAATTATTGACCACAAAAAACACTTATCATCATTATTAATAATATTTAAAATTGAAGAAGATTTAATTGGTAATTTAACATATGTTCCGCCCCAAGAAATTTTGTACATTTTAATATTTATGCTATGCACTCCAATGAATACCCAGTTTGATCCTTCTAATTTTTCAAAATCATCAATAATTTCCTTTAATTTTGAGGAAATATTAATATTATTTACTTCATTTTTAGCTTTTATTTCTTTCATTTTAAATTGATAAGGAACTATTACATCTTTAAGTGTATCTTCAAAACCTTTTGTAAATTTTAAATAAAATGAAACATTATATTTTAATGGTTGGTTGATTATATTAAAATATTTTATTAATGTTTCTGTAAACAATGTATTAATATCTATAAATGGAATTAAGGTGTCTTTACCCTTAAAATTAACAGTTGCATTAACATAATTTTTATTTATCTTAACTGTTGGAATATATCCATTAATTGTAAAATCATGATTCTTTTCTACATTTTTTAAATGTTTCTTAGTTTTAATATGTGCATTATAATTTTTCTTAGCAATTGTCAAATTACAAGTTTCACAAGTAATATTTTTTCTTGTTACCATCTCTCTATATATATTGTCTAGAAAAAATTTTTTGAAAATAATGTTTCTATATATTTTTGATTTTTACCCAACTATTAAATTTATCAGGATATCCTGACCATTTAACAAAGGCCATTCCATTCTTCTTTCTTAACACTTTTTCAATTCTAAATATATCTTGATTAGTTTTTTGCAATTCTTCTTCATAAAATGATCCTTTTATTTCTTCATCAGCTAAATCCTTCAATGTGTATGTTATAGGGTCTGTTAATTTTAATTTATCAATAATAAATATTTCTTCAGTCCAGTTTGGTGTATAACCTTTATCAAAAACTTTCCTTTTAAGTTTGCTTATTCTAACTTTATCACCTACTTTAAATTTGAATTTAAGCACTGATTCTTTAGCATCTAGGTTTTCAATGTCATTGTACAAATTGTTGTAAACTTCATCTTCATTTTTCTCTTTGGAAGCTTCAATTGGAGTCATTTTTATAGAACTATGTTTTGTATTATTGTATTCATTTAATATTTTAGGAAGTATATCCAAATATTGTGTATGATTCTGCTTTGTGAATTCTTTCCACATTTTATTTTTAATTGTCCTATTAAATCTTTCAACAATTGAATTCTTCTCAAGATTTTCTGTTGAGTACATCTTTATTTTATATTTGTCACATAGTTCTTGAACATATTTATTATAAAATTCCTTTCCTTTATCAACCCATAGAAATTTTGGAACTCTAGAGGATGAATGTAATTGATCCTTTAATGCATCTCTAACAGTAGGTCCAGTTTTATCTTTTAGTGGAATAATCCACCCATACTTTGAAAATGCATCTACAATCATCAACAAATATTTAAACCCTTTGTTCCATTTACTAAATTTTTGCATATCAACTAAGTCAGCACACCAAATTTCATCTATATGATTTACAATCACCTGTCTTCTTCTAAAATTTCTTTTAATTG
Organism: Hofstenia miamia; assembly: GCA_900660155.1. Taxonomy (NCBI): domain Eukaryota; kingdom Metazoa; phylum Xenacoelomorpha; order Acoela; family Hofsteniidae; genus Hofstenia; species Hofstenia miamia. Next base: position 2,555,588 of record CABFPE010000022.1, read on the forward strand.
GTTTGTGAAGTTCATTAGCTAAAGTTTCCTGTGGGGTCTCCTTTAGAGTTTTTTTTCCTTCCCAAACCTAACATATGTTTTGTACCAATAACATTTGAAACTAATAACTTATCAAATCTTTCACGGATATTCTTAGGTTTAACATTTCTTAAATTATTCAACATTTGTTTGTCACAGCTAGCTTTCCCCTTTTGACCTTTGTTATAACATATATCATGTTCTCTAGAAATAGCATCAATTTGATTATATGGCTGTACATTATTTTTCAATTGTTTCTGTAAAGGATTATATGGTCCAGTATATTTATGATTTGGAAGTGTGAAACCTTTTGGTTTTGGAAGGTAACCAATTGATTTATGAATATCAAGACCTTCACCAACTTTACTTCCCTTTCCAACAAATTGTGTCTTTTTACTTCCACAATTGCTACAAATTGATTTCAGCATATTTCTTCCATTTTTTGTTGTAAGTAATTGTCCTGAGCCTGGAATGGAACCTGTTAATCTTTTTTCTTTAACACAGTAAGTTAAATTAGTTGTCATCTATAAAAAGAAAAAAGAAATTATTTTCTTCTGTTGGAAAATATTTTCAATTTTCCTTATATAATGAAGATTATTAATTATGATACTCCAAAAGTGAAAAATGACAAATCACCAGTAGATTTCTTACCAGAAGACTTTAGAATGCTTATATGTGGAAAATCAGGATGTGGAAAAACTAATTTATTAATGGATATGATTTTAAGACCTCTTATATATTATGATAAATTATACATCTATACTCCAAATTTTCATCAAGAAAAAATACAAAATCTAATTAAGATAATGAAAAGCATATCAAATCAAGTAGGTTATAGTGTTTTGGAAATATTACCAGAAGAATTTCTAAAAAACAACTGGTAGAAAAATAGTTATCTTTGATGACCTTGTAAATGCCCCAGAAAAAACACAGAATAAAATTGCAAATCATTTCACTGAGGTTATCATCAGAACATATTTCAGCATCATATTACAATATTCCAAACAATCTACTGGTTAATTGTACACACATGGTTTTATACACTCCTGTGGTTCATTAAAATACTCCTTAGATTGCTCACCATAATTCTTTTCATCCAGACCTTTTTGCCAGTTTGTGTTATTATGACCTTCTTTTTGTGAAAAAATAAATTATTACCCAACATAAAAATTTTAAGGAATCTTGACACTTAACAAAAGCTAACCATTCTTTATTTTAACACTTATTGGAATTCTAAATCTATCTTGACATAGTAAAACGACAACATGTCCTCAATTGCTTGAAAAAGGTTTTCTAAAATAAATATATCATAATTGATTATAATGAATATAGCAAACTAGTAAATCTTGAAGATGAAGTAAGTAAACAAGAAAAAAAACTTTTACAACAAAAAAATGAGTAGATTAACCAACAAAATAAAATTCAGGAAAAGATACAAGTAATGTACAAACATATAACAAAAACAATTTCAAAATAAAGAAATATATTACAAGAGCTAACAAATGTCATTAAAGAAAAACTAAGGGATCAAACAAATGAAATTGTTCAAAAAAATAAAAAAATAATGACATTACATGATGCAATAGAAGATTGGAAGGCATAGAATCATATAAATATAGAAAATTTATAAAATTTATTAATGAAAGTACTCAATTGGTTGACTCTCATGAATCTTTGGATGGAAACATTCAAGGAAAAGGACTGAAGAAAGACAGAAACAAAGTTTATTACAGAGAGAAGAAGTCTTAACCCCTTAAAGTTGATGACAATATGTTTGGACTTACATTTATAGATATGGATAAATTATATAGAGAATATATTTTGGAAGCTTACTATGTAGATCAAAATGGTATGCCTTATGGGAAACCAATTATTTCTGAACCAATTGATCAATCCTTCATAGATCTTTTAACAAAGAGATATAATACAAAACAAGATAAATACACTGAAAAGTCTAAGAGAGTATTTAGGAATCTGGTGAAATTTGCTGGAGTTACAGGTAATCACAAAAATCATAAAGTCAAAAAGACAATTAAGGGTCAAAGTGTTTTCTACTACAATGATCCTTCACAATTAATGGATTACTAAGAATTACTTACTTCTTCTAAGAATGCTGGAAATGATAGTGCTCAAATTTATAATGAAATTATTCAGTTAATTGATGAATTAGTAAGATTGAAAGCTATTACTAAAGATGATGTTAAGAAGTTTTACAATAAATTACAAAATTAATTTGGAAGAACTTTGTTCTCTGTTTTCCTGGAAAAATCATTTTTTCTTTTCTCCTTTTTCTTTATATAGTAGATATGACTGAAATTCCTCTATTTCTAAATTCAAATTATGAAAATGTTGTAGGTAAACCTTCTGATTTCACAGTAAAATTTGTAAATCCCATAAGATTATACACACAACCACATTACATTTGCTTAGATCAAATAAATATGTCATACTCTTGGTACAATATTTCTGAGGAGTATAAGAACAACAAAATTGAATATTCCCATGATGAGGGTCTTACTTGGAATAAAGTTACATTTCCTGATGGTATTTATCAGTACAAAGATATATCAGCATATATAAACAATGAAATTACAGCAAATGGTCATGGATTAAAAGAAAATAATAATAAACATGTTGAAATTATTTTTAATGAGAATACTTATAAGGTATTGGTTTCATTAGAGACTAAAATGTATTTAAAATTTGATAAAGAATTTGGTGATCTGCTAGGTTTTAAGTTCTTAAATAAAAACCATCCAATGCTCCTAAAAAAACTACAATTTGTTTCTTCATCAGCTAAGTCCTTCAATGTGTATATTATAGGGTCTGTTAATTTTAATTTATCAACAATAAATATTTCTTCTGTCCAATTTGGTGTATAACCTTTATCAAAAACTTTTCTTTTAAGTTTGCCTATTCTAACTTTATCACCTACTTTAAATTTGAATTTTAGCACTGATTCTTTAGCATCTAGGTTTTCAAGGTCATTGTACAAATTGTTGTAAACTTCATCTTCATTTTTCTTTTTAGAAGCTTCAATTGGAGTCATTTTTACAGAACTATGTTTTGTATTATTGCATTCATTTAATATTTTAGGAAGTATATCAAATTATTGTGTATGATTCTGCTTTGTGAATTCCTTGAACATTTTATTTTTAATTGTCCTATTAAATCTTTCAACAATTAAATTCTTCTCAAGATTTTCTGTTGAGTACATCTTTATTTTATATTTGTCACATAGTTCTTGAACATATTTATTATAAAATTCCTTTCCTTTACTCAACCCATAGAAATTTTGGAATTCTGGAGGATGAATGTAATTCACCCTTTAATGCATCTCTAACAGTAGGTCCAGTTTTATCTTTTAGTGGAATAATCCACCCATACTTTGAAAATGCATCTACAATCATCAACAAATATTTAAAACCT
>CABFPE010000022.1:2567522-2582545 GCA_900660155.1 Hofstenia miamia
ATAATAACCATCCAATGCTAATTAAAAAAACTACAATTTCAAATCATATTCCTAACATTACAAAAGGAATTGATAACATTTTAATTCATTGTTCTCTGATAAGTGATAGCATATATAATGGAAATTCTAGTGATATAGTATTTACTTTTCCTACAAATGATTTAGTATCAAGTTATCCATTTACAAAACAACCTTTGCGCAAATTATTCAACAAAATCAACACAAATGAAATAAGAGAAATAAGAATATACATTACTGATAGTCAAAATCAAATTATTAATTTAAATGATAATCATGTTCACTTAGTATTTTTAATCAAATAAGATTATTGTTAAAATTGTGGGAATAATGATTTTCTTAAGGAGAACTTTGTTCTCTGTTGTGAAATTAATTTTCACTCCTTCCTTATATAGACATGACTAAATATAAGAAAGCTTATGAAAACTATTTAAGGGTTAATTTTAATAACACACAGGTAGAGAATACTCCCCTTTTAAAAGAAACAAATTTAACCACAGGTAAAGGAACTTCCCCCTTAAAGATTAACTCACAAGTAACAAGCAATAATAAAAAGTTAGAAACACCAAATGAACAAAAGGGAATGGAGATACAAATGTTGTTTAAAAAGTTTTCCAAGAATGAGCCCCAGAAGTTTGACAATATAAGGACAAGATTTTTAAAACTATTGCAAAATGATTTTCTTTTTCCTTATATAGTAAAAATGACTGACATTAATGCTTATATAGATGTGAAATTTAAAATAGTTAAACTTGATAACACAGGATTTGCTTCAGCAGATAATGTTTCCATTAGTCTACTCACTTTTTAACAGAGTCTTTGTGGAGTATAACAATACTTCTACTACAAATCTTACTAATTTTTCAAAAGTCACCCATTTACACAAAATTTTTGAGTACTCAGAATCTTATTTGAAAACTGCGCAAAATGAATTCTTCTACAAGGATAAGGATGATAAAATAGAACTTCTAAAAGATGGAAATGAAATTAATACAATTTTTTATCTTGGTAAAGTTGATTTTTTCAGAGGATTAAGACATAGTATTTTACCTGCAGGCGAGGTTCAAGTAAATCTTGAATTAGCAAAAGATGACAATGTGATATTCAATCCAGCTGGAAATGGAAAACTAGTTGTCACTCAATTACATCTCTTTGTACCACAATTAGCATTCAATCCTAGTGGAAGAAAGATGTATTTGAATAGTTTTATAAATAATAAATGGGTGTATATAAGAAACACATNTTCTTTAATATAATGCTAAAATTTTTAATGAGACCTGTACCTGTCACCCTGATGTGAAACAGACATTGATTCACAATATTTAAAATTGTGATTCTCTCTTTAACCAAATTGTGAATAACTTTATGCATTCTTGATATTTTTATTGAGACCTGTACTTAAACCTGACCTGGCCCCAAACCAAAACTTTGAATTTGATTTGATGCTGCAAATTTTTCTCCAATATTTGCAATAAATTTGAAGGAAATTTACTTAACAAGTTAAAGAAGGAGCACTGTTTCCACTGAATTTTAGTTTCATTTTCATATACTACTAAAATAGCATTGTTGCCATATTGACATATTTCAAACTACCAACATTATGCATAGGGAGTTAATTCAAATACAAATTTCCACAATATTCGACCTGTTACTTTAGTGTCATTTATTGCTTAGTTAATGAGGGAATATGAAATTAATATATTATGTTTCAACATTTGTAAAATTTTAAATTTAGTAGAAAATTATTCTTTAAAAAATTAATATTAAAAATATAATTAGAAATATATAATGAATGGAAATATATAAATTACAAACTATGTTGTTTCAAATATATTATTTGGGTGTTAATACTTTCCAATTGATTCAGAATTATGACACAGCAACAGGATTTTTATCAGTTAACAGAAAGAATCTTCCCTCACATTAATCAATCAAAAAGGACTGCCTACTTGGAGCTAGTGAAGAGTTATGGTTTAAAGTACAATTTGAATGCATTTTCTGTAAATATTGATGACATGGAGCAGGAAACAATTGCCAATAGAAGATTGGAAGTCATCAATAAATACCAATCAAGTATATTTGGCAAAAATTATCATAATTTGTCATTTACTGACATTAATATAGACACAACATCAAGAGACAAGTGTATTGAAAGTTAAAAGCATCTGGAAAGAGCTGAAATTTCAACAAATCACAAAGGTTTGTATTTCACTGCTCTGAAAGGAAGTGTGCCCTTCAATTAAAAAATCTATGCAAGAGCCCAATTGCAGTAGCAAGACTGTTAAATTGAAAGACATTCAACTTTCTACAAAATCAATTAGGTTCCTTATTAAATTTTACCAATTAGCTACTGTAAAAGAAGAACTTTTAAGATCAATGCTCCCCCAATGATTCTTCATGGCAAATTGGAAGTGTATTTCTTAATATTATAAAATTTTGTAAAGATTTTCTATGATTCTGTATAAATTGGTGTCTCTAATATATATGTTTCTTTTGTTATATCCCATCCTTACAGAATTTAGTGGAAGCAATGCTTCCAATTTTTCAAATTTATATTTCAAAACTATGTCCCGTCCTTACAGAATTTAGTGGAAGCAGTGCTTTCATTTTTTCTAATTTATATTTCAAAACTATGTCCCATCCTTACAGAATTTAGTGGAAGAAGTTCTTCCACTTTTTTCAAATTTATATTTCAAAACTATATTACATCCTTACAGAATTTAGTAGAAGCACTGAATTTCATGTAAAAATTCTGAACAACAAGTGGTTTTGGGAACATTTGTGTGATGTCTGTAAAAGGCAGGTTTTCTAAAAAATGCAAAAAATTGCATGAAAACATATTGGTACATAGTTGAAATGAGGTTATATTTAAATAATTATTTATACAGGTATGGCCATAGTTTTTTTTTACACCTGGCTATAAAATCCAAAATTTCTAAAAAAAACGCCTTTTTTGTTATCTAAATCAATAGAAAAGTGTAAAAATTTATTGAAAACTGATCATTATTAGAAACCCATATATAGAACCCCAAATTTTATTACTACTGATAGCAATGAAAACTGCTCTGTGAGAGTTGTGTGTGAATTGGATCTTCTGAATTGTTGATTGAAAAGTATTTTCCATCATATCCAATTCCTATAATTTCATTAAAAGATGTTTTTTTTCTTATTGCATTTTCCTTGTTTCATTGATATTTAGATTGTATATTATCTCTTGATGTTATGCTATAAATAATTTTCAAACCATTGAGTTTCCCACAAAATTGGATTATTAAAGTTACAAACCAGAAAACCCTAGTAATGTATGTAGCTATGCAAAGTCATAAATGAAATAAGGTGAAAAAACATGCAAAAGTTGATAAACATCTAACATGCAGTTGGCTGTTTTATCAATCATGACACCTTGTTTGAAATCTAGAGTGTTTTTCAAGTTTATTGTAAATGCTTACCACAACATTTACTATATTAAAAAACTATTAATTTGTTGGATAGACGAAAATTTTGACTGTCTCCCTCATCATATCCAAACACATTCAACTTACACAAACACAATTTTCATAACATTAGCTTTACAAAAAGAAACCTTACAATGAACAAATTATTACTTTTATCTAATCTTTTAATTTGTTATGTAGAAAGGAAACATTGTTTTGGGTGCACAAGTACTTTTAGATGGGTGAATTAATGCATTACTATTATGGATACATCAGTTTACAATGATTTTCCATGTCAACTATGAAAATAAATGTTATACCTCTGTGTAAATTTGCTAGATGTGGATAAGCTCTACACAACAACTCTGTCTGCACAAACCAGCTCATATACAATACGTTTTATTTCATGGGTATAATGCCTAAGCACAGTGAATATTTATTCTATTTTTTTTTTGGATATTTGTGAAAGCAAATGTGCTTGGTCATGTATATCAGAGATTTCAATTTTTTATTGATTTATCAATGGTATATTTCACATTCTTTAGTGGATATTTCTATCTTGTTTTTTAAAATTTGCATCTATTTCATCCAACTATAGTGTTTAAGTTTAGCAAACCATTTCTCCATTTTGTATTAGGTACCAGAAAATGAGTTTTGCCCCTATCAATTATATTCCTTGTTGTGTGATTAAACATTGTTACAGCAAACGCAGCTTACAAAATTCATCACTCAGAGCCAAATATATTTTGACTTTAACTGTTGGGCATTTTTAAAAATTTCTTAATAATTTTATCAAAAACATTACAATGTATTTCAACTTACAAAGTCATCATTAGTCTTACAAATAATTCCCTTTAATTTTTACTTGATTTTATAATAATATTTTATTTCACTAAAATCTTAATTATTGGTAGCAATAGTTTATGTATGCAATCATCTTTTGTATTTAGACTTGGTTGAAATGATCTAATTAGAATGCTTTCAATAATTTTATGATATCAAGGAATGCATACAATGAATCTAATTCATTAAATGAGAAAGATAGAATTTATTAAAGAAATAGTAAGATTTGTTTACAAGATCAACAAACCTATTGCAGAGCTTGGACTTAAATCAACAACTAGCATGTTTGATAAATTTTATTTAATTTATGAAATTCAATGAACCTGTGTTGAAGATTGTAATGGTTATTGGGGAAAGCAACTAAACAAAAGAACAAAAAACATGAAACTAATTCAACCATTTCAAAACACCAAAAAAATTGTGGACTAAGTTAGATGCAAAAATTTTAAAGAATACTGATGCAAAATATCTTAAAACCACTGAAAGCAATCTAATTAGATCATTTAGACCAAGTCTAAATACAAAAGATGTTTACATATATAAAATATTACTACTAATACCTAATTAAGATTTTGTGAAATATAATATTATTACAAATCAAGTAAAAATTAGAGGGAATTATTTGTAAAACTGACAATGACTTTGTAAGTCAAAGTATATTTCAATGTTTTTGATAAAATTATTAAAAATTCTTAAAAATACCCAACAGTTAATTACTTATAATATTATAATTTATTTTTTCAATTATATCAACAAAATTCCACCCTATGACAACTATGACAAGATATCATTTCAATTCTTGAGAGACTGAAGATCAAGAAACTATTCATGTGTTAAATTTGATAAAATATAATGAGTCAATCTTTTATTAATACTTCATTTTATAACTGGAATAAATTGCTAAAGGACTTGAAAATAATAGAGAACCTACAAAATTCAAAAAGAATTAAAACCATTAATCATCAAACAAAAGTTTATATCAAGTAGATTATGGATAGGATTTATATTTTATAATAATATTGACTGTAAAATAAATTGAAATTAGTAAACTATCAATAGCCAGTGAAGATTTTCATTTTTGTTATTATTCATTTTTTTTGTAATTAGTAGTTAATAACACTATTCATTTGAAATATCAGCTAAATATTGTAAAAAAATTCAAATGAATATATACTGTCATATTTTATCTTGTCTGAATATATGTTCATAAAGAGTAGCCTGAAAAAAACATTTGAAACAGTGTTTTAAACACCTACATTTTCATTGTTTTTCAGCATATTTTTTTTCAGAATATTTTGCTACCTTTGTATTAGATAGTCTTATCAGCTTTAAGCAATATTTTTATAAATTCACAATTATATGTTTCCTATAAATAAAAATTAGGATAATGTGCAATAAAGTAAATATTAGTGTGTAACAGGTTTGTCTTGAGATGTGGGATGTATTTCTGGGAAACTGTTTTTCTAGGGTCAGAGTTAGGATTTTTTTAGTTTTTCAGAAGTTTTCTGACATTGTTATTATAGTTAGTGTGGCATCACTCAATGCAATTACAAACATTTCTACATTAATTTTTAAATTCATTAAATTGTAAATTAATATTATCCATACCAATATGTAATTGCTTTATTTCACCCAAAATGATAGGAGACAATCTGTGCAAATTTTAAATGTTTGAATCATCTGCTATGCAATAATTCTGATATTAATTGATTACCATGTTAAAGGTTAATGAGGGACCTGTTAGTGCTTACTCTCTGTTTCATGGTATGCTTTTAGTGCTCCTTTTGCTTATTAGATACCTGTTTTTAAGTTCAAATACTTTGACTTGGTTACAAAAAATTCAATAGCTTTTACTCTACCTTTACTTCTAGTTGTGTACGTTTTACTAAAATGCTTTTCTAAATTATCTGATTTTTGCCAAGGGTGCCTTGTTCAGGTTCAGCTTTACAAACTCNTTTGAAATATCAGCTAAATATTGTAAAAAAATTCAAATGAATATATACTGTCATATTTTATCTTGTCTGAATATATGTTCATAAAGAGTAGCCTGAAAAAAACATTTGAAACAGTGTTTTAAACACCTACATTTTCATTGTTTTTCAGCATATTTTTTTTCAGAATATTTTGCTACCTTTGTATTAGATAGTCTTATCAGCTTTAAGCAATATTTTTATAAATTCACAATTATATGTTTCCTATAAATAAAAATTAGGATAATGTGCAATAAAGTAAATATTAGTGTGTAACAGGTTTGTCTTGAGATGTGGGATGTATTTCTGGGAAACTGTTTTTCTAGGGTCAGAGTTAGGATTTTTTTAGTTTTTCAGAAGTTTTCTGACATTGTTATTATAGTTAGTGTGGCATCACTCAATGCAATTACAAACATTTCTACATTAATTTTTAAATTCATTAAATTGTAAATTAATATTATCCATACCAATATGTAATTGCTTTATTTCACCCAAAATGATAGGAGACAATCTGTGCAAATTTTAAATGTTTGAATCATCTGCTATGCAATAATTCTGATATTAATTGATTACCATGTTAAAGGTTAATGAGGGACCTGTTAGTGCTTACTCTCTGTTTCATGGTATGCTTTTAGTGCTCCTTTTGCTTATTAGATACCTGTTTTTAAGTTCAAATACTTTGACTTGGTTACAAAAAATTCAATAGCTTTTACTCTACCTTTACTTCTAGTTGTGTACGTTTTACTAAAATGCTTTTCTAAATTATCTGATTTTTGCCAAGGGTGCCTTGTTCAGGTTCAGCTTTACAAACTCATCACTACAGCAATTGGCTTATATAACAAATTTTCTAACACATACACATATAAATTCTTAAATTATTCATATATTTATTATATGATGTGCAAATAACTGCACTCTGTAACCACACCCCCCTCTTATTATTCATGAATTAATTATGGGTTTATTACTCATCAATTAGCACCTGTCAATCAATTCTTAACAAATGTAATGAAAACATTTTTGATAAGTGATTCCAAATGAATCCCTTACAAAAATTTTTGATGAAATTTTAAAGCAAATTAGTAGTCTTAATGAATAATTGTACTGACATTATATCTCTTTATTAATAAGGGATTGTATTGAATCCAATCAGGTCTATGATGTATCATAATATTTGGAGAAATATTTAGTCATGTATATGCATAGTTTACATAAGTGTATAGTTTGGCTTCTTAACAATTAGACTATTAGCAAAAATTTACTATGTATTGTTAAGAAATTAGTTGGTTTTTATGCAAATTTTTTTTTATATAAAATTTAGCATTTAATTTGATTTGGAATTATGTAAATATATGTTCGTTGTCAGATTTATTTTTTTCATGCTTGTATTTATGTTAAAACATTGGTAGATGTAATATCATTTTAAAACAACTGTGTTTAATTTACTTCAATCTTAGAAATATAACATATTATTTCAACAAAGCTCATTAGCAGAAAGAAATGGTGAAAATTCCATTGTTTTAACAAGAACAATGTGTTTTTAATGCAATAATCAACCTTTGTGGAGAGTTTTATTGCAGAGGTTGCCTTCTTATTTACTGTGGTTTTGTTTTTATGCTTTGAAATGTGAAATTCTCTGTGTATGTTGGAGATTTCATTGCTTTATAACTCATAGCAGGGGTTTCTATTGTATCAAACATTTATCATTAATTATGAAAACAAGATATATGATATTATTAAACACATAGTGCCTTGAATGGCTAAATCAATTACAGCAGTGGATAAGATATGTTCAAACCATTACATAATGGGATTGTTATATCTAGTAGCATGCTAATAATTTACTCATAAAGTAAAATATGTTAGAATTTCCATCATCATTGTAAAAAGGAGAGTTCACAGTAATTTTTAGATATAGAATAATATATTTAATGAATAATTATTCAAAAACCACTATCATCACAATCAATTGATGTGAAAAAAATGAACTCTGTATGAATATTAAGTGTATAAATTTGAGCAAAATTATGGAAAACAAAGGAATTTCATCTGGTTTGTTTACAAACATTGGCTTAAAACAACTGAATGATTCAATGTTTGGTAAAGACAGAGGAGAAATTATCATGTTCTGTAATAGTCAGTGAACTTAACTCAGTTTCAGAAGAACCTTGTTATTTACAGTACATATTTCTTTATGAGTTATCAATTGGTGAACAGTATACAATTCACAATGTGCATGTAACTTATTCAAAGTATGGCCCTGTGGTAAACTTATTTTGTACAATAGAAATTGTTTTTTTCTTCCCAAATGATATGAACATCAAGCTGGTGTATGGTTTAATATGTTAAATGGACTTGAAGTTCTTTGATTACAATAAGGAATACTTTGGATGGGCTGGATTTAAATCAACAAAGCAATGTCAGAAATTGACTAGTGTAATTTAATTTTCTATAAAACTATGCATTGATGTGTTAGGTGAACATTTTGTGTCTTAGAAATATATGCAACAGTTTAACAAGCTCATTAGTGTGCAGAAATGTTGAAAATTCTATTGTGTTGACTAGAACAATATGTTTTTATGTTTTGAAATGTGAAATTATCTTTTTTCCATATAGTTTATGCAACTAACAAAATTATTTAAAGTTTGTTTATTGCATTAAAATATTCTAGAACATACACATATACATATATTTTTATAGCAGTGACTAATGACTAGTTATTTGAACACCTTCTATATATGTGGAGGAAATGGGAATCAAAAATAGTTTATGCTTGCAATTAATGCTAATTTCTCATAGAGGGTATAATGCCTTATGTTTTTAATGAAATAAATATATCAATATTATTTTTCCAAATTGCAAAATGTAACACATTATTTGGTTTTTATGGAGATTGAGTCAAGGATGGTTGAATTTCTCTACCTCAGGTAAGTTATTTGTACATTTATATAGTGAAAAATTTAAGATTAAGCAAATTTTTAATTGGAAATTGATTGTTTTACATGTTAAATATTACTGACATCATTAAAAATTTCCTGGAGATACTTGATTTGGAAATGAAAACACTACATATATTATCAATGCAATGTGTAAAGAAACTAAATTACAAATGAAAAAACATTAGCAAAAACTGTAAAAATATACTTTCTTCTTTCATTGCATTAAATGTGCCAACTCCTTCACAATAGGTATCAACTTCTCACAGTGTAAAGGAATGAGAATTAAATTGAAAGATTAAATTTATTGTAATTGACCTGGATGGAGATTCTACACCAACTCACAACCTACTCATTGTTTCCTTCTAAACTTTTCATGATTTCTGATATCATTCTTTGCTTTTCAAAAATTATATGTTTTTGAAGGATACATGGGTTTTCAGTTGATTTTTCACAGGGGATGCAGGGGAAATGGGAGTTGTAGGGGCAGGGGGAATGCACAAAATAAGCAATATATGGCCAAAAACATAATTCCATGCTGCACTTTTCAGGATCACTCCTCCATTTTTAGGACTTGTTCTTCTTTTTTCAGGACCCATTCTTTACTTTCCCAGATATCAAAAATTTTCATTTTCATATACATTTTATAAATTTAGGATAAATTAGCATTCTTTATCAACCAAAACCTTAAACCAAAGTCACAAATCCATGTTTCTTAAACCTAAAGCCTAACAGAGTATTCTTAGTCGTTAGGAAAGGTTCCAACCCATGCCAATGTGATGCCCATGACTATTTGCCATGTGGAAATGAAATGATTCTATTGGATGCCATCTGAGGATGAAATATTTTTAACAAAGTTAAATTAAACAAATTAATTTCTTACAAAGTTTTTATTTTTGATTTTTAGGATGGAGTAAAGTGATATAATTAATGACATGAAATGTTTGGCAGAGTTAAGACTAATTTTTTGACAAAGATTTTATTTTTTAGGCAAACTTACATATTTGCTTTTGTTAATATAGTTATGAAATGTTCATTGTAACAATGTTTTTAATTATGCAACACTCTTTATGAAGGAAAATAATTCATACATGGAAAAGCCAACACTTGGGTATAACATTTTATATTTTGTACAGACATATATTTCAACATGTATTAGTATTAATCAAAGATATAGTATGCAAGAGGTAAAAAACAGCAATTTCTTTAGCAATGTGTATAAATTGTACTAAATGTAAATGTGTACATTACACAATGCCCCATGTGATGAAGTTTTTAAGACATGTTTGTTGTAACAATGTTTAATCATGCAACAAAGAAAATAATTGATAGATGTGAAACTCATTTACTGGTAATATTGAAATACAAAATAGAGAAATATTTTGCTAAACTTAAACACTATATTTGCATGAAAGAGACATGCAATTTCAAAAACAAGATAGAAATATCCACCAAACTTAATAACAAACATATGAAATATACCATAAATCAATTAAAACTTGAAATGTCAGATATAAATGACAAAAGCAAGTTTGTTTTCAGCAATATACAAATACAAAATAGAAAAATATTCACCATGCTTCAGCATTACACACATATGAAGCAAAACACATTGTATATGAACTGTTTTTCTGCAGACTGAGTTGATGTGCATAACTTCACTGCATCTAGCAAATTTACACAGAGGTACCATAATTTATTCTTAAAGTTGACATGGGAAATCATTACATCCAAACGTGTTATCAAGATTATTTACTAGATTGTAAGCTGATATATCCACAATAGCAATGCATTAATTCATCTTTCCAAAATTGCTTGTGCTTTCATGTTGAATTAACCATTCCAAGTGTGTAAAATGTTTGTAAATTGGTAAACAAAGTTTTTTAATAGTGTATTATTTACACACAAAAATACAGTTGCCTGGTAATTAGCAGACAGGTCACTAAGAATTTTGAGAAACACGCCATTTAATATAAATAATGAAAAACAAGATGTATAAAATCCCATAATATAAATTCATTTTAAAGTGGAAATGTAAACAACATGCTCAGTTAATCATGAAATATTATAATATGCATATCCAGTGAAAACAAAATATGGAAAAAGTATATGATGTACCCATTATTGTTTGTGGAGATGCATTTTGAAATCATTAGCACAGTTTGAATTGCTGCTTAAGTAGCTTTAAAACAGGTAATTGTTTAGTCACAAATTTAATCTTTTAGTATTAAAAATGAAAAATTCACTCTAATTTCCTGCTCCAAAAACCATAGTGCTTTCAATCTCTTGTGTGTCAAGATGATTATATGATAAACACATTTTTTCAAAGTGAAACCATTGTTAATTGAGTTGAAACATGCTTTAAATTGTGCCTTCACCATTGAAAAACTGAAACCATGTATGACTATGACATTACAATATAACAAAGAAAAAAGAAATTTTGTAAACATCACCATTATTTTTAAAATTAAATCTAGTTTACTAATTATTTATTGTAAATTTCCTGTAAAATATTTTGTTAATTTATTTTTTTGCAATTCATTTCTTTGCTAAAAGATTTGAATTATAGCATTTGACCAAAATCAAATTACTGTAAAAAAGTATCAGGAACTTTTAATCATTAAATGAATGAATTTATGCTGTATATTTACTGATATTGTCAATATGTGTTCTCTCCCAACATCAAATTAGTTGATACCTGTTGTGAAGGAGTTGGCACATTTAATGCAATGAAAGAAGAAAGTATATTTTTACAGTTTTTGCTAATGTTTTTTCATTTGTAATTTAGTTTCTTTACACATTGCATTGATAATATATGTAGTGTTTTCATTTCCAAATCAAGTATCTCCAGGAAATTTTTAATGATGTCAGTAATATTTAACATGTAAAACAATCAATTTCCAACTAAAAATTTACTTAATCTTAAATTTTTCACTATATAAATGTACAAATAACTTACCTGAGGTAGAGAAATTCAACCATCCTTGACTCAATCTCCATAAAAACCAAATAATGTGTTACATTTTGCAATTTGGAAAAATAATATTGATATATTTATTTCATTAAAAACATAAATGTATAGTTATAACTTTAAAGTTTACACAAACACTGCAAACATCAAATGAAATAATTTTGATTTTCCATCATTTCTTCATTCTGTGTGAATGTCCAGCATGATATACAGTCTACTAGTCCTGGTGAATTCTATTATTTCACCTTGCTCCCTACAAAATGTTGTTTATTCTATCAATATATGATCATGATGTAACATCCTCTACCAGGCTTTGACATCTAATTTCTCTATTATGCTGTTATAATTAGAACAATATATTAGTGGGTAGGGATGTACTACTCTTATACTGCTTGACTTCTACATTATAAATTCCATTAACTATAATTAATAAATGGTATAATGAACACTGTTTAGCTTAGCAGCATCATTTCCAGTTGTTGGTGATTGGGCATCTGCCCCATGCAAATCTCCACATACAGTAACAACCACTCTTCTATGTTCCAGTTGAATTAGTTCCACCTCTCATCTCAGCAACATAACTAGATTAGTGCTTACTCAAGACTTGACACAACTTGACTTAGTCTCAATTTGTAGTGTACTATATACTTGCAACCTTGATTGTTACTAGCTGCTTAATTAGTATTGCATTTAGCCATCACTGAATTATATTGGCTTTAGTTAATTAATTAAATATCTAGCAGCTTCCTACTCTACATGTAATAATCAATACATGCTTGGTCACATTGTCAGTCACATTATAGTCATTAATTTGGATAAAAAATAATGTAAATATAAATTCCTACATTTGGCTCACTAGCCTTATTTTGAGTTATTTGTTGTTGCTACATGTAAGATAATGATCAATAGTCAGATAAATGGAAATAAAAACTCTTAACCATAGTCCTAGCATATGTGCAGGTTTGTGGCTCAGCACAAGGAACCCAGAATCATTCCCATGATGGGATCTTCCCCACTACTAAGCACCAATCATTTAGCTGAACATTGTATTAAATAATCAAACCATAAAAAGAAACAAATATTAGAATTCCAAAGAAATTTCTTTATCAATTGTTGCAATGAATTTTTCTCTATTTATAGTTAACTTGAAAAACTACCTGTCAATTTCAAATTTTGAATTATTCATCTGCCAAGATGACTAAAAATAATGGAAGTGAATTCACCTTCTTCATTTTGCCAAATTAGTAGGATCAACAAATACTATTTCTAATCAATTACACTGATATTTCTTGGTTGCATAAATACAAACTAATCTAAGTTGATAATAACATTTTATAATATATTTTTAATCACATTTTAAATTTGATCTTAATTTTCTTTATCTGACATTCTTTCATTAGTAGCTTAATTCACTTGATGATGCTACAATGATACAGGTTTATACATTAGATTTTGTTTTTCATGATGAGTAATTAATGTTGTGCTTGGGTTTATAGCATATGTCAGCATCAAGGGGCATTTATCCAATAAAGGTAATCATGTGTGTCCAACAAATTGAGGTTCTACAATATTGATTTGTACCATTAAAACATGATTTCCAGCATATATGTCACATTAGACACAATAGAAAGCCCTGCCATGCATGTAAATATAAATATTATTATGAAATGCATTGTTCTGATCACTAAGGCCTAAAACATGAAAATTAATCAATATCTCTCCTATGTATGATGGTATGACTATATTTCCAATTTCTACTGAAATTTTGATTAATGATGCCATGCTAATATTTGCACTATGTGTCATACATCTGTCCGCCACTGAGTGAGAAGGAGGTTGGAAGGTAGCCAACTTGAAAGAGATGCCTCACCTAGGCGTGGGAGACACGTTTCTCTGCTTGCTGAGGCCTGCGCAAGAAAAAGAGGACGTCAGGAAGGTGCTGAGGAGAGTCTGATTCTTTTTGGGCGACACATTGCTCCACGACTTGGAGAGGAGACAGCATTTCCCACGACGCCCTCCACATCTCGCCCCTACATGGAGAGACACGTTTCCCCACATGTGCAAGAGGAGCTGGCAACCCCCACTTTAAAAACTTATGATTNAGAAGAAGACGAATATCTAAAGTCGGTGATGAAACATTACACCCATACTATATTGCAACTAGAAAAGCCATAGCCATTATCCGTGATAATATATCAGAGGAGACTAAAGATCAACTCCGCCGTACCTACAACAGACGCAACATGACTTGCTCTATTGACGTCATCCCTTTCGTCATAGATGCCTCCCGTCGCCCCAAAATCAACACAATTATTGCTTACGATTCCAGGATGATGGAAACTTTGAGTCGTCTATATTGGCGCAGCACAGTGCACACCACAGTGCACACGTTTTTCAATGACAATTTCAATATATATAACCTATGTCAGTTTTTGAATAGTGGCAAAACCATTGATAGTTTTGAGTGTATAAACATAGACTTCCAAAACCTCCTCTTTATTTACTTCTTAAGGATATCTGAAATACAATCAGAGGACATAATGGAACAAATCGAGATTGTGTATTGCATCACCAAAGTTGAGGGCATTCATCTAATAATGATAGTTCGTGGCGAGTATGAAACTGCAGTACCTGAACCAATAGAAAACTTACATTTTCGGATGGAGAATTTCTTGATCCTATCAAAAGATGATTATGCCCCTATTTCATCACATTCCATGAGCCACCTTCCAATCACTAGGCTCATATATACCGATTTACTTCTGTGTCAAAGAGTGCCATCCCATCGTCTAGCTGTTGACCAGAAATTAATTATTGACGTCCTGCTACAATCACAGACATTAGAAGTTAC
>CABFPE010000022.1:2583423-2598860 GCA_900660155.1 Hofstenia miamia
CTGCTGTATAAGTGTAGTCCTCCTTCTTCCCCTGGAAAAACGAAGTGCGCCATGGACAAGTTTGAAAAATATTATGCCCAACTAGTGGGGGCGAGCAGTGTTACTGGTAAGATGTTGATTATGTTAACTAGCAATCAACTTGGGATTTGTCCATCGGACATCAATATTTTTTCTGATACAGTAAAGAAGTACATGTGGGGAGCCACAGCTGAGACAAAATTCGCCATATTCCACTCTGATAATGCTCCCCTGAGCACGAGAAGATTTGTAGAAAGATTGCCTGGATCAACAAAACAATTTCTTGAGCAAGTCACTAAGTTCGATGTATATGGAAAAATGAGCTTTTATTCAACATGCAGCAAATGAAGTACCCTGAATGCAGGTATGGCCAATTTATTGAATCAGCCAGGCATGTTAACAAGGAAGGCAAGATTATTCCCATCACCATTTTCAATCAGGTGATGAGGACACTGGAGCAATTTTTTCGAGAGGAGGAGCTACTAGCATCTTCGGAGGTACAAATGTCTCCACACATTCATGACTTGATCAAAAAAGTTAATTTAGAAAAATTTGGAGGTAATGCCATCTCTCCTAAGCCGACACCACAATGGTCTGTAATGGAAGATGAACGTATTTTAATGGTCGAGCATGATCCAAGTGAATTTCTAGATGATCTTACCATGCAGCAGAGAGTCCTGGTCGACAGCCATGATAAAGATGTCCTCTCGTTGATGAAGTGGTGTCTTACGGAGATGTTCACCAAGGAGGAGTTAGTCATTTTACAATCCCCAGGGCGACATGTTGCTCTGGACGTAGAATGTACTACTTCTCGAGTACGAATCTCAACACAGCAGATTGAACGTTTACAACAAAAGGAACTCCGAGGAAAGTTCTGGGATACCATCAAGGACGCCCGTATAAATTATCCCATAATGATAGGAACAGCCACTTTAGCCTCTCATTCAAAGTTCAGTGAAATGGAGAAAAAGATCAAAACTTCAAATCTGTTGTGTATCCTGCCACCTACGATTGAAACCCCACTAATTCAGCCAAAATGGAAAGTACAAAAGCCTAAAAAGAAGGTCGCTGCTCAGTTATCTGATCAGATCAACTTTGTTAATAGTAAATCAGAAGCCATTAAAGCCAGTTGAACAGGCGAGTATAAAATTGTGCGAGAGAAACTCATCACAGGAGGAAATGCCGAGCGTGTATTTATTGATGGCAAGTTAACTATAACTGATATTTTTGTGCGAGGACTACGCAATTACAAGCAATACAAGAAAAACTCGCCACACTGCAGCCTCATGTCCTTATCCTTTTCCAGGCTGCCGGAGATCGAATGTGGATAAATAATGTTGAAACAGTGACTCGTTACTATGACGTTATGAAGAGAATTGAAATCATCACAATGATATGAGCCAACATATCTGATCTGGAAGAGATGACGCTAAATCAAGTTCAAGATTACTGCTCGCTATTTGTGGATCATGCGACTACCATGGGGCCCCTGCGACAAGTCTTTTTACATTTTTACCCCGACACCAAGATCAGTGCTGATGATGCCATACGTCTGACACTGATGCGATGATGACGATAATGATTGCACCTTTGGCTTTATGAGCAGTTCTACGATACATTCACCAGGCAGTTGAATAACCTTCGGAGAAATTGTCCCGTCAGCAATCGCATGCCAATCATCAAATTTCTATGGCTGAAGGACGAGGTGGTTACACAAAGAGAGGTACTTATGCAAATAACCTGAGAGGCACATTACATGGAAGTCACAACATGGGATGGTGAACTCGCTACAAAGATGATCGTGGCTACACAAAATATCGTTTCTGGGCCAGCCCTTCAACTGCTAGCCGAAAATTAATTTGAGCAAGGGAGGCATGTAGAGTTGCTCGGGGATTTTGTTGATTTTATTCTTTTACAACTTTACTTTGTAATATTACGTCACTATGACGTTAGTAGCTATTTTTGATCTTAGGTTACTATTGCTAGTTTGATGTCCCCTCGATGGTGCTTATTATTGCTCAAATTTAATTTTGCAATGTTAAACTACGTTGACATCTGATTATTGTAAACAAAGGCAGGTAATAGTTAAACATTTGTATAAAACCTGAGGAAAATGTAGCGATAGCTTAATAGANAGATAATTTAGAAAAGCATTTTAGTAAAACGTACACAACTAGAAGTAAAGCACTAAAAGCATACCATGAAACAGAGAGTAAGCACTAACAGGTTCCTCATTAACCTTTAATATGGTAATCAATTAATATCAGAATTATTGCATAGCAGATGATTCAAACATTTAAAATTTGCACAGATTGTCTCCTATCATTTTGGGTCAAATAAAGCATTTACATATTGGTATAGATAATATTAATTTACAATTTAATGAATTCGAAAATTAATGTAGAAATGTTTGTGATTGCATTGAGTGATGCCACACTAACTATAATAGCAATGTCAGAAAACTTCTGAAAAACTAAAAAAATCCTAACCCTGACCCTCAAAAAACAGTGTCCCAGAAATACATCCCACATCTCAAGACAAACCTGTAACCATTGATATTAACTTTATAGCACATTATTGTAGAGTTGCTCGGGGATTTTGTTGATTTTATTCTTTTACAACTTTACTTTGTATTATTACTTCACTATGACGTTAGTAGCTATTTATGGTGCTTATTATTGCTCAAATTTAAATTTGCGAGGGAAAAGAATTCGATCATGTTAAACTACTTTGACATCTGATTATTGTAAACAAAGGCAGGTAATAGTTAAACATTTGTATAAATCCTGAGGAAAATGTAGTGATAGCTTAATAGATCTTATCTACTCTCAACTGCC
Organism: Hofstenia miamia; assembly: GCA_900660155.1. NCBI lineage: Eukaryota > Metazoa > Xenacoelomorpha > Acoela > Hofsteniidae > Hofstenia > Hofstenia miamia. Next base: position 2,586,279 of record CABFPE010000022.1, read on the forward strand.
GTCTTTACCATTGTATTTTCTATTTATTTATTATCTTTATGAAACTTATTGCTTAAGATTGGCGACAATTCTGGAGTGCTTTCACTATCATGGGGTGACAAATTGCTTCTGGGGGTCTTTTGATTACCCAGTCCGAATTGTGGACTCATTAAGTTATGTATACGGTTATGTATAAGGAAATAATAAATCTCTCTTTCGTAGTTCAACACCTACATGCACTTATAAAACCTAACACTGTGATGATACCATGCCATGGGCTAACATGAATATCTGGCAATTACAGATTATTTAATAGTGAGCTGAGAGATAACAATGAAAATGAGAGTTTGTATTTTCTGAAGTGAGATAGAACTTAAGCAAGTGAGACAAATAGAGTAGCACCAGTCAATAGGTTAAGCACTTTACTTTTGGATGTTCTGCTTCGACTGGAAGCCATAGGAATTGGTCATCTTGGATCTTACCTAAAGTAGTTTTGTTACTTGGATGAATTACCAATGTTACATCTATAAATTATAAATTCTATGTTATTCCTTTTTCTGGAATCATGGCTGTTCTGTAAACGCTATTCAAACCTTCTGCAGAGTCAATTAAGTTTCTAGTTAAGTTTCACAACCAGCCAACGATTCTACATTATCCTAATTTTTATAGATAGGAAACATTTAATTGTGAAATTATAAAAATAATGCTTAAAGCTGATAAGACCATCTGATACAAAGGTAGCAAAATATTCTGAAAAAAAATATGTTGAAAAACAATGAAAATGTAGGTGTTTAAAAGACTGTTTCAAATGTTTTTTTCAGGCTATTCTTTATGAGCATACATTCAGATAAGATAAAATAAGACAGTATATATTCATTTGAATTTTTTTTTTACAATATTTAGCTGATATTTCAAATGAATAGTGTTATTAACTACTAATTACAAAAAAAATGAATAATAACAAAAATGAAAATCTTCACTGGCTATTGATAGTTTACTAATTTCAATTTATTTTACAGTCAATATTATTATAAAATATAAATCCTATCCATAATCTACTTGATATAAACTTTTGTTTGATGATTAATGGTTTTAATTCTTTCTTGAATTTTTTAGGTTCTCTATTATTTTCATTTCCTTTAGCAATTTATTCCAGTTATAAAATGAAGTATTAATAAAAGATTGACTCATTATATTTTATCAAATTTAACACATGAATAGTTTCTTGATCCTCAGTTTCTCAGAAAATGAAATGATATCTTGTCATAGGGTGGAATTTTATTGATATATTTGAAAAAATAAATTATAATATTATAAATAATTAACTGTTGGGTATTTTTAAGAATTTTTAATAATTTTATCAAAAACATTGAAATATACTTTGACTTACAAAGTCATTGTCAGTTTTACAAATAATTCCCTCTAATTTTTACTTGATTTTGTAATAATATTTTATTTCACTAAATCTTAATTATTAGTAGCAATAGTTTATATATATAATCATCTTTTGTATTTAGACTTGGTTGAAATGATCTAATTAGAATTTTTTAAATAGTGGTGATGTTTATAAAATTTCTTTGTTCTTTGTTCTATTTTACTTGACATGTTGTAGTAATACATGGTTTCAGTTTTTAATGAGGAATGCATAATTTAAAGCATTTTTCACCTCAATTAACAATGTTTTCACTTTAAAGGAATTTCTTTATCAAATAATCATCTTAATACATAAGGGATTGAAGGCACTATGGTTTTTGGAGCAGGGAATCAAGTGCATTTTTCATTTTAATGTAATCATCTCCCTGCTTTTGAAGCTACCTTAACATCAAGGTGAACTAGGCTACTCATTTCAAAAAGCATCTCCAGAAGAAAAACTGGGTATGTTATATGTCTTTTGATTTAAACAATTTTATATATGGTATTGTTTTATTCATTTATACACATTGATTTAATTCAAAATTCTTGAGTTTATATATGAATTTAAGAAGGAAACGCATCATTTATTTAACATGTTTCAGCATGCCACTGCCATTTTCAAAAAGTTTCCCACTATAAAATTTTACAAAATATTCATCAAATTACATTTCTTATGAAGCACACAGCAATTGGGCGAATTCCACAATCCTTTTTCTTCAATGCAAAAAGATTAGTTCCACAAAGATATGGTGCAATTTCATCAAGAACATTACCAGATATTAAACAGTTGATTACTTCAAGCACCAATGCAATTGCTTTGTCCCCATATTCAGGTGTTGGGCATTGGAATGCATTAATCAGATGGGAAGCATAACGTTTAGAGACACTGGCAGCAGAATCCCATGGAAAGCTTTTCAAACATTTAATCAGAATGTCTTTGTTTATCACAAATGGCTCTGTGTCTTCAGTACTATAATCTATTTTATTTTTTGAAGTGTTGGGATGCGTTTCCTTCAGTGCATGAAATGTTGGCTCATTGAAGCTTAGACCATGAGATCTTAGGGCTGCTATGGCTCTATGAAAACTACCTTCATGACCAAACTGTCTAGCTCTCTTAAAATTTTGGCTGGAACTGACAGAAGATGATTTATTTTTAATGTTGCCAGAACTTACAGTTGCTTCATATCAGAGTTGAGCCTAATCACCATTAAACCAACGCTCTAAGCAGCTCTTGAGAGTCGAAACTTCGTATTTCAGCTGTTTGGAGCCCCCATGAGGAAGAGACCGGAGAACACAAGCAGTCAAAATAAAAATCTCCACCCAATGATTAATAAAACTTGGTTCCCACTTAACTTTACTAAAAGAGTGACTTACAGCTTTAGCCCAGAAGTAGTATAGATCAGAGTGAAGGAGATCTCACTTTTTTCTGATTGGTCGAGAGGGGTGGCCTTTGACCTGAGACGTCATAGATATTGCCGGGGGTGTTTTACTAACGTCATAATGTACTTTTACTAGTTTTTGTGTTATTTATGTGGCCTAATTTAGTTTGCATTTTTTTACTTTTTTAGTTTTACTTTCCCACATTACCATAGATTTTTTTTTTAGTTTCANGCTGATTCCCCTTCGTCCTCGCAGTTATGCTAGTGGTAATGAGCAGTCTATGCATCAGATTGATATGCACCTTGCGGAGATTGAGCACTTGAAGGAAGCATTGTCACAACAGGTAGCTCTTAGGATGGAGAGTGAATGGCAAGTAGAGTCTCTCCAAGCCAAAATTAACACCCAACATGTAGCCTATCAAAGAATGGAGTGCCAGATGCTTGAGTCAACTATTGCGCTAGAATTACAAATACATGAGTTGAAGGGTGCCGTCAACAACTCGCACTGCCAAGAGGACGCATTGTCTCAACAAAATGACGAATATGTTACTCATGCTGTATTAAACGAAGCTTTGGATGAATTAGCCGAGAAGATCATCAGTCAAGTAGTTCATTTAGTAGGCGCTAATCAACCTCCTCCAGCTGTTCCATTGTGTGGAAGGTCCTCTTCTATACCTTGTTCCACTCCTCCTTCACACAGTCAACCTACTTTTGCTCTGGCGGCTCTTACACAAGTATCCACGTTAACTACCAGAGCCACTCCTCAAACAGGATATGTCCAGTCATTACCTGATCCAGTGAGCACCATTGTCATTCCTGCATGCAAGCAACAACATGTGAGCGATACTAGTCCATTCAATGAAAAAGCTGGTACTAAATATCAGCCAAGATATCGTGATTTGATCCTTCCTCTTGAGTCTAATGGACAGGTACAATTATTTAGCAAGCACTCTGTTCTCCCTAAATTCACTGGGCAAATTGATGCTGTGGCGCAGTCTTTCGACGAATGGTTTTTCTTGTTTGAACTGACCATGAAACAACACAAAAATTCGCAGGAGTCAGCCATCTCGCTGTTCCCCTTATATCTTAGCAGATTGGCATACAATCAATACATGATGCTCGATCGCAACATCAAAACTGACTACCAGCTATTGGTGGGCTTTTTCGAGGATCATTACCAAGCACCGCACATCAAACATCAGTATAAGACATTATTGTGTGACATGTCTTTAAAATTCGGTGACAATATTTGCAATTATATTACCCAGGTTGAACGTTTGTTTCGTTTGAGTAGTCTTTTCAGAGAATATTCTAAGCACAATCTATTCTCTTATATATGCCGAGGTTTTCCTTCATCGATCAGAAACCGGCTGGAAGTTTGATGAGATCCTGAGGATAACCTCCACGAGATCATCCGCAAAGCCATTAGTGTGGTTTATATGCTCCAGAATTCTCAACGCATCAATAACAATATCACTAGTTTTTCTGGCATGCCGGGAACAAAGGGTTTTGAGCCTAGGAAGCCCGCAGTTGTCAAAAAGGTGTTTGACTTATCATCGGTAAGATGCTACACTTGCGGGGAAAAGGGGCATCTTAAATCTCAGTGCAAGGTGAAAGTGCAGCTTATCACTGAGAGCAAAGGTTTCATTATCAAAGAGCCGCAAACTACTGAAAACACTGCATCCACATCATTGTGTGTCGACAACCTCGTTGATTTGGAGCCTGATCAACCAACTACATCTTCGGATTTAAATTAATTGTAGTGCCACCTCCTATCAAATGTGCGCAGCAGGTCTTAGTCATTACTCAACTAATCAGGAATAATTTAATACCTGTCGAGATGAATGGTAATATTTTTAATGCCACAGTAGACACTGGAGCCGCAGCATCCATTATTAGTGACGAGTATTGTAAAGAGTTGTGTTTGAATCAAGATTCGTTGAACCCCTCCAGTGTGAAGCTGATTGATGCTTCTGGAAACCCTCTTTCTCTGAAAGGAAAGTTAAAGGATGCCTCAATAAAAATGGAGCCTTTCAAAGTAGACCTATTGGTAATAGACACATCAAATCATCATCTCCAGTATGATCTCATCTTGGGAAATGATTTTTTGGAGCTCAACTCTTGCATGATTGACTTCAAAAATAATATGATTTCTATTAAAGATCAAGAAGCAACGCAATTGGCTATGATCCCTGAGAAGGAAGTCATTTTTAACTTGGACGAACCCATATTTCTCAAACCCAAGCATTGGACTCGAGTTGCTGTATCTTCTGATGCTATTATTAATGGGGACATCATGATCTCAGGTCATAGAGGCAAGTATATATGTGGAATCTCTTTCTCACCAGATTTATGTAAAGTGACAAGAGGGAAGACATATGTCACTGTTCTCAATGGATCAACTTCTTCTGTCAAGATTGGAGTTTCCCAATTACAGTTAGTAGGAGTGCCGGTTAGAGTTGAAAATATCCTGGTCATTTGTTTACTGATATGTACTGCCTTGCATGATCTAGAAGATCCTGTAAGCCCAGTGAAAGTACCAACAGTCACTGAAAGTTCTCATCCGCACCTAAATCAAAGAGAGAGAAAGTCTTTGGTCTCTTTACTTCACAATAAGCATGATGTATTCAACTACGGTACAATTAGTGTTGGTCAAGCATTAGGTGAGGAACACGCAATTGAATTGAAACATGATCGACCACTTAGGTTACCAGTACGCCGTGTACCAGAAAATTTGAAACCTGAATATGAGAAGATCTTGAGTGATTTGATTGAAAGTGGAATAATACAAGGAAGTAACAGCCCTTATGCTGCTCCCACTGTGTTTATTTGCCAAGGTGAGAAGTATTGCCTGTGCATTGATTTTTGTAACCTGAACAATATAACAATTAAGGATGCGTATCCCCTGCCAAGGATAGAAGATCTCCTTTATGATGCCAGTAAATATAAATTTTTCTCATGCCTAGACTTATGCAAAGCTTACTGGCAGGTACCTATGCGCCCTTCTGACATCTCAAAGACCGCTTTCATTACCCCTTATGGGTTATATGAATGGAAGTATATGGCCTTTGGCCTATGCAACACACCAGCTACATTCCAGCGATATGTCACTAAAGTCCTTAAAGATGGTGCGAACCTTCTTGAGCCTGGCATCTCGGCTTATATAGATGACATCTTAGTTGCACTTAACACTTTCGAAGAACATTTAGATAAGCTCGGTCAAACCTTGGATCTATTGCAGAAAGCTGGACTTAAAGTCAACGGAACAAAATGCGCTTTAGTTCGGACAAAGGTAATTTTTCTTGGCCACATAGTCAAACCCGGGAAAATTTTGATAAAAAACAACGCTAAAGATTTCTTAGATAAGATCAAAACGCCACGAACCCGGTGGGACGTTCAATGATTAATGGGCTTCCTCAATTATTATGGGATGTTCATCCCGGACCTCGCTGATAAAACGAGACTGATTTTGAATTTATTAAAAAAGTCTGTTAATTTCAAATGGACTTGGCAGGAACAAGAAGCTCTCGATGGAATAAAAACAGAACTCAAACAGATACCATCCTTGAACACCCCCGATTATGCAAAAGATTTTATAATTGATTGTGATGCTAGTGCTGTTCTCATTAGCGGGATCCTCAGTCAGGACATAAATGGAGTCAAGAGTCCTGTTAAGTACTTCAGTATAAAACTCAGAGCATCAGAGGAGAACTATGGCGCAACTAAGTGTGAGATGCTTGCATTAGTTGAATCCTTGAAGAAATTCCACTATTTTATACTTGGCTGTAAATTCACTGTGCAAACCAACAACAGCGCTCTTGCTTGGTTAAAGAAATTTAGTGGTGATAAATCGAATATTGTTGCAAGATGGATTGAATACTTAAATGATTTCTCATTCACTATTAAACATCGCTCTGGACGACTCCACTTGAACACTGATTATTGGACGGTGCTGCCAAGCTACGAATGTGATCTCAAAAAACCAGATGGGGAAAAGGTTCCTTTCTCATTCATCCCCATACTGAGTATCAGTTGATAACTGAGATCAATGCTGACTGAAATGGAAAACCTATTCTTACCATACTCATGAGAGAGGAAATTTCAGAAGAGGAAATAGTTCATTACCAACACCATGATTGGATATTGGACCAGATAATGAAAAGGATGAGGGATCCGTATTTCCCTATATCCCCAGAAGTGAATCGCTATTTCCATTGCTACAACGGGCATGTGACTGATAACAGCCTGTTATACGCAAAGAGTAAGCACAATAATCGGCTTGCTATCCCTGAGTACTTCAAAACGGGATCTGGTGCATAGAGTTCATGAGCGAGGTCACCTTGGCATTCTCCAAACCGAGAAAACTTTCAATTCAAGATATGTTACCACCGGAATATGAACTACTGTGACAGATGTAATTGATAAATGCGAAAAATGTCTATTAAACAACATCCACCACTTTCCACAACAAAGAGCTGAAATGGAATCGCAATCTGCGGAAAGCCCTAATGAGTTAGTGCATGTTGATTTAGAGCAACTATCAAAAGATGACGAAGGTTTTCAGTATCTACTTGTGATGGTGGACCACTTCACCAAGTTTGCCTGTATAGTTCCTTTAAGCAGTACAACTGCAGAGATGGTGGCTGAAAAAATCCTTAAAGAGTGGATCTTAAAATATGGTTCAATGCGCAAATTAGTTTCAGATAGAGGTCCGCAATTTGAAAGTAACCTTTTATGTGCTTTGATGAAAGAACTGGAAGTAATTCACGAATTAACAACAGCTTACCATCATCAAGCAAATGGATTGGTAGAATGGTTAAATCAAACCCTCATTAAATTGATTGGGTGGCGTTGTCCCAAGCTGCTGGGAAACAATGGAGACAAATTGAAGAATGTGTCAAGTATTTTTATAACACGTCGGTTCATACAACAACTGGTATTAGCCCCTTCAAAGCCATGTTTGGTAGAGAAGCCACTACTTCCTTGGCAATGATGTTTCCGAAATATGCTGACAACAATGTGGAAAGCTATGTAAATAGATTAATTACTGACATGCAACAAATTCACTTGACAATTTGTCATAACACCAATCAGTCTAGTATCAGGCAAAAGAAAACTTTTAATAAAAAGTTGTATGGCGAGCCTCATAAGCACGGTGATAAAGTTTTTGCTTATCTGCCTTGAATTACCACAGATAGTTATCAAGTATGGAAACTTGCAAATGATTGGCAAGGCCCATTTACGATCAAAAAAGTGCTTGATCATAACACATATACCTTAAACAATGGTAAAATTGGTACATTTTCAACGGCTTAAAAGAGCTATAAAAGATATAGAGCATGTGATAATAGATGATAATAACGAATTTACATTAGTAGACAACAGTGTCAATGTATACAAAAAATACGATAATTTAACTAGTTTTTCCGAGGATGAATTTTCCGACACTGAGTACAACTCTGATAATGTTAATACTGAGAATTTAGAACCACATATGCTCCCCCAGAGAAGGGCGAGAACTACTTATGATCCCAACATTTGGGATTTAAATCTTATAACTACATTTAGGAATGAAACCAGTAAATCGCAAATGAGAGTTGCCAGCTCCACCTGTCCGCCGCTGAGTGAGAAGGAGGATGGAAGGTAGCCAACTTGAAAGAGATGCCTCACCTAGGCGTGGGAGACACGTTTCTCCGCTTGCTGAGGCCCGCGCAAGAAAAAGAGGACGTCAGGAAGGTGCTGAGGAGAGTCTGATTCTTTTTGGGCGACACATTGCTCCACGACTTGGAGAGGAGACAGCATTTCCCACGACGCCCTCCACATCTCGCCCCTACATGGAGAGACACGTTTCCCCACATGTGCAAGAGGAGCTGGCAACCCCCACTTTAAAAACTTATGATTCGAGAGTACCCTTTAGTACTTTACAACTTGTAAATACACCCCATATGGAATTATAGTAACAACTAAATGTTATACAAATATGGTTAGAAAGGCATTATACCCTCTATGAGACATTAGCATTAATTAAAAGCATAAACTATTTTTGATTCCCATTTCCCCCACTTATATAGAAGGTGTTCAAATAACTAGTCATTAGTCACTGTGATAAAAATATATATATATGTGTATGTTCTAGAATATTTTAATCAAATAAACAAACTTTAAATAATTTTGTTAGTTGCATAAACTATATGGAAAAAAGATAATTTCACATTTCAAAACATAAAAACATATTGTTCTAGTCAACACAATAGAATTTACAACATTTCTGCACACTAATGAGCTTGTTAAACTGTTGCATATATTTCTAAGACACAAAATGTTCACCTAACACATCAATGCATAGTTTTAAAGTAAATTAAATTACACTAGTCAATTTCTGACATTGCTTTGTTGATTCAAATCCAGCCCATCCAAAGTATTCCTTATTTTTCATGGTTTTAGTTGAAAAAAATTGATAATTAATGTAAATATATATTCAAGGAGAAAAATAAGTCTGAAAAGGAATATGTATTTGCACTTTCTAAAATAAATTTACATGCTAAATTTCAACACAATACTTGACTTACAAATGAAATATTTCAAAGGTTTATTCTGAAATCAAAGAACTTCAAGTCCATTTAACATTTTAAACCATACACCAGCTTGATGTTCATATCATTTGGGAAGAAAAAAACAATTTCTATTGTACAAAATAAGTTTACCACAGGGCCATACTTTGAATAAGTTATATGCACATTGTGAATTGTATACTGTTCACCAATTGATAACTCATAAAAAAATATGTACTGTAAATAACAAGGTTCTTCTGAAACTGAGTTAAGTTCACTGACTATTACAGAACATGATAATTTCTCCTCTGTCTTTAGCAAACATTGAATCATTCAGTTGTTTTAAGCCAATGTTAATAACCAACCAGATGAAATTCCTTTGTTTTCCATAATTTTGCTCAAATTTATACACTTAATATTCATACAGAGTTCATTTTTTTCACATCAATTGATTGTGATGATAGTGGTTTTTGAATAATTATTCATTAAATATATTATTCTATATCTAAAATTTACTGTGAACTCTCCATTTTACAATGATGATGGAAATTCTAACATGTTTTACTTTATGAGTAAATTATTAGCATGCTACTAGATATAACAATCCCATTATGTAATGGTTTGAACATATCTTATCCACTGCTGTAATTGATTTAGCCATTCAAGGCACTATGTGTTTAATAATATCATATATCTTGTTTTCATAATTAATGATAAATGTTTGATACAATAGAAACCCCTGCTATGAGTTATAAAGCAATGAAATCTCCAACATACACAGAGAATTTCACATTTCAAAGCATAAAAACAACACCACAGTAATTAAGAAGGCAACCTCTGCAATAAAACTCTCCACAAAGGTTGATTATTGCATTAAAAACACATTGTTCTTGTTAAAACAATGGAATTTTCACCATTTCTTTCTGCTAATGAGCTTTGTTGAAATAATATGTTATATTTCTAAGATTGAAGTAAATTAAACACAGTTGTTTTAAAATGATATTACATCTACCAATGTTTTAACATAAATACAAGCATGGAAAAAATAAATCTGACAACGAACATATATTTACATATTCCAAATCAAATTAAATGCTAAATTTTATATAAAAAAAAGCATTTCAATAAAACCAACTTATTTTTTTAAAGTAATTACACATCTATAGCTTTAAGACTCAAATTTATGAGGACAAAAACTAACCATTTTTTAAACAATACATAACAAATTTTTGCTAATAGTCTAATTGTTAAGACGCCAAACTATACACTTATGTAAACTATGCATATACATGACTAAATATTTCTCCAAATATTATGATACATCATAGACCTGATTGGATTCAATACAATCCCTTATTAATAAAGAGATATAATGTCAGTACAATTATTCATTAAGACTACTAATTTGCTTTAAAATTTCATCAAAAATTTTTTGTAAGGGATTCCTTTGGAATCTCTTATCAAAAATGTTTTCATTACATTTGTTAAGAATTGATTGACAGATGCCAATTGATGAGTAATAAACCAATAATTAATTCATGAATAATAAGAGGGGGTGTGGTTACAGAGTGCAGTTATTTGCACATCATATAATCAATCCATGAATAATTTAAGAATTTAAATGTGTATGTGTTAGAAAATTTGTTATATAAGCCAATTGCTGTAGTGATGAGTTTGTAAAGCTGAACCTGAACAAGGCACCCTTGGCAAAAATCAGATAATTTAGAAAAGCATTTTAGTAAAACGTACACAACTAGAAGTAAAGCACTAAAAGCATACCATGAAACAGAGAGTAAGCACTAACAGGTTCCTCATTAACCTTTAATATGGTAATCAATTAATATCAGAATTATTGCATAGCAGATGATTCAAACATTTAAAATTTGCACAGATTGTCTCCTATCATTTTGGGTCAAATAAAGCATTTACATATTGGTATAGATAATATTAATTTACAATTTAATGAATTTAAAAATTAATGTAGAAATGTTTGTAATTGCATTGAGTGATGCCACACTAACTATAATAACAATGTCAGAAAACTTCTGAAAAACTAAAAAAATCCTAACTCTGACCCTAGAAAAACAGTTTCCCAGAAATACATCCCACATCTCAAGACAAACCTGTTACACACTAATATTTACTTTATTGCACATTATCCTAATTTTTATTTATAGGAAACATATAATTGTGAATTTATAAAAATATTGCTTAAAGCTGATAAGACCATCTGATACAAAGGTAGCAAAATATTCTGAAAAAAAATATGTTGAAAAACAATGAAAATGTAGGTGTTTAAAAGACTGTTTCAAATGTTTTTTTCAGGCTATTCTTTATGAGCATACATTCAGATAAGATAAAATAAGACAGTATATATTCATTTGAATTTTTTTACAATATTTAGCTGATATTTCAAATGAATAGTGTTATTAACTACTAATTACAAAAAAAATGAATAATAACAAAAATGAAAATCTTCACTGGCTATTGATAGTTTACTAATTTCAATTTATTTTACAGTCAATATTATTATAAAATATAAATCCTATCCATAATCTACTTGATATAAACTTTTGTTTGATGATTAATGGTTTTAATTCTTTCTTGAATTTTTTAGGTTCTCTATTATTTTCATTTCCTTTAGCAATTTATTCCAGTTATAAAATGAAGTATTAATAAAAGATTGACTCATTATATTTTTATCAAATTTTACACATGAATAGTTTCTTGATCCTCAGTTTCTCAGAAAATGAAATGATATCTTGTCATAGGGTGGAATTTTATTGATATATTTGAAAAAATAAATTATAATATTATAAATAATTAACTGTTGGGTATTTTTAAGAATTTTTAATAATTTTATCAAAAACATTGAAATATACTTTGACTTACAAAGTCATTGTCAGTTTTACAAATAATTCCCTCTAATTTTTACTTGATTTTGTAATAATATTATATTTCACAAAATCTTAATTAGGTATTAGTAGTAATATTTTATATATGTAAACATCTTTTGTATTTAGACTTGGTTGAAATGATCTAATTAGAATTTTTTAAATAGTGGTGATGTTTATAAAATTTCTTTGTTCTTTGTTCTATTTTACTTGACATGTTGTAGTAATACATGGTTTCAGTTTTTAATGAGGAATGCATAATTTAAAGCATTTTTCACCTCAATTAACAATGTTTTCACTTTAAAGGAATTTCTTTATCAAATAATCATCTTAATACATAAGGGATTGAAGGCACTATGGTTTTTG
>CABFPE010000023.1:15704-38443 GCA_900660155.1 Hofstenia miamia
ACTTTACTTGAGTACACACACCAAGCTAACGTAGGGCATACATAATTAATCCCAGTTGAGCTGAGATGGTGATGTAGACTCAACCATCGTTCCGGAAGAGGAGGAGCTGTGTTGTGGAGATCGGCTTCGGGCAGGAGCCCATGGAACAACTGAAGAGGAAACATCATACTGCCCAGTCACCTAAACAGTGATGGTTATTACCTGAGTACTTAATTAACGTAACTAGTTAGTAAGGAAGAGAAGTTTGATGGATCAACAAATGGGTAACACCTCACCCGCAGTTTGCTAAGCATCCCTTAGCAGTGATTAAACACGGCGTAACCAGCTAGGTGGAGGATGTTACACTAGACACAGAGACAAAAAGAAATTACCAATGGCTAATCAGAGATTTTATAAATTATTTTGAAAATGAAAGCTTCAAAAATCAATATCAAATCATTCTAAATGAGATGAAAATGAGAAAAACTGATGACATTTGAAATTACATGCAACAAGTCAAACAACTACTAATGCTTAGTTCAAGAGAATACAGATACTCTAAATATGATTTGTTCTTGCATATTTGTAAGGGGATTCCAGAAAGCATCAGAACACAGTTTGAGATCAAATGTGACATTGACAAAAGCTGGAAAGAATGATTAGAAAGGCAGTCAATATACAAGCAACCATTAAGAACAACGCCTGAATATATGAAATGGCTGCATGGCATAGAGAGGTGTCAACATGGAGAAACAACCTCAAACCACGCATCCCAAATAAAACTTACACTGAAACAAAACCAGAAAAAATAGTAAGAGTAAAAAGAAAAGACAGGAAGACTAGAAAGGTAAAGGAGAAAGACGTCAAATGTTTTGGTTGTGGACAGAAAGGCCACAAAAAACAAGACTGCCCAAAACAGATAAACATAATTGGGGAGGGAGAAGCCTATTACGACAAAGAAGATGTACTGCAGACAGAAGGCGAAATGGACGAAGTATTGTCAACCAATGAGGAGTCAGAAAACTAGTTAGAGCACCAACTAATGACAACCATGCATTGATAATGATCCTGACAAACCTCAATACAATAAATATGATAATGATAACTATTATCAGAGTAATGACAAAAGCAGCAATCAACACTGGAGCAGCAACATCCATAATTACTGATGAATGCACTACAAAGCTAGGATTTAAATGGGAACACTTGAACAGCTGCAATAAGAAATTAATTAACACATCAGGAGATTATATTGATAAGAAAGGAATGATAAATGCAGTACAAATGAGAATTGCAAATACAACATTTGAACAATCTTTGGTGGTGGTGGACACACATAATAACCTGTTGACATATGAGGTCATCCTGAAAACGACTTCCTGACAAAAAATGGATGTGTTATCAACTTTGCTAACAGAACCATAAAGGTAAGAGAAGAAGAGATGGTGATTGAAGAAGAACAAGGGAAGCAGAAAACAATCACATTCTAACTGTAGGAAGATATCCACCTACAGCCACACCAATGGAAAATGCATACCATCAAGACAGAGGACACTGTTACAGCCGACATAATGATAATAAAGGCATCATCACCAAATGAGTATCAATGCCGTCTAGTGTCTGCACAATAAAACTTGGAAAGGGAAGAATACCAATCCTTAATGCTATGAACCGGAATGTTAACCTGAAGAGTCTCAAGTAAGAATATATGGAAAATACATCAAGTCCAACATCAGACTTATATGGAAGGCAATGGAAGATGATGATGGATTAATTTGCATGGTCGACTCAAGGACTTGCAGATGAAAACGGATAGTACTCCACATGACCTACTCAAGGGCAAGTGGACAAACACCATCAAAGTCATGAGTACTCCCAAAAGCCTACTCAAGGGCATTGGGACAAAAGCAGAAGAGGAAGACACAAATAGAACACCCAAGATAAACAACAAAGACTACCCACATTTAGATGAATGGGAGATTACACAATTAAGGACATTGTTAGAAAAACATAAACATATATTCAACTAAGAAGAAATAAGCATGGGGCAGGCAGTGGGCGAAAAAACACAGAATAATCACAACCAGGGTTTTCGAGTACTCAGAATGCTAAGAACTCGAACTTGAATAAGCTCGCAAAAACTTGATCGGAAAAACTCGGAAGAGAAATCATCAAAACTCAAACTTGAACATGCTCAAAAATCCACTCGAAAATAGTGTGAAAATTAAATTTTTCTAAATAAAAATTTTCTTACCAATCACAAAATTTTTTTTAGCATAGAATTATTGTTTAATAAATGTTTTTTACCCTAAAAAACTCGGGTTTAGAAAAAAAAATTAATTGAACTCGGAATTTCATTTAATAAATTACTCGAACTCAAACTCGAATCATAAAAACTCGAACTCAGCCCGAGTAACTCTTACTCGACTTGAAAACCCTGATCATAAGAACAGACAAACCAATCAAGCTGCCAGTCAGAAGGATGCCTGAACAAATGAATGATGAATATAATCACATACTGGAAGAGCTAATTGACAACAAAATTATTCACCCAAGTGAAAGCCCATACGCAGCACCAACTGTATTTGTAAAACAGAGAGACAAGTATTGTTTATGCATTGATTTCTGCAAATTGAATGAAGTGACAAAAAAGGACTCATATCCTCTACCGCGGATAGAGGACATGCTCTACGAAGCCAGCAAGCATAAATACTTCACAACACTAGACTTATGCAAAGCCTACTGGCAAGTAAAAATGGAAGAGGCCAATATCAATAAGACAGGATTCATAACCCCATTTGGGCTATACAAATGGATATACAGGGTGGCCCATAAGTTTGTATACAGTTAATACAAACATTTAAATAACAAGAAATAGTGAATTAAACACAGTTTGATTGAGTGGCCTCCTAGATCGCCTGATCTCACACTGATGGACTACTTTCTATGGGGTGTTGTCAAAGATGATGTCTATGGTAGAAAGCCTACATCTGTTCCGGAAATGAAACAATACATAACTGATTCATTCAATCGTATCACGGAAAACAAAGAGCTGTGTTCCAAGGTATGTCGTGGTGTTGAACATCGTCTTGAAAAATGCGTTACCAATGAAGGAAAGCAATTGGAACATTTGTCTTAATCTTTGAATACATACTGTTTGTTTTTTATGTTTTTTTTGTTGTTTATGCTGTGTTTAATTCACTATTTCTTGTTATTTAAATGTTTGTATTAACTGTATACAAACTTATGGGCCACCCTGTATATGGCGTTTGGACTTTGTAATGCACCAGCAACCTTATAGAGGTACATTATGAAAGTGTTAAAGAATAAGACACATAGAATGGAGGAGGGGGTCAACGCCTACATAGACAACTTTATAGTGATGAGCAGTACAATCCAAGAACATCTGGAGAAATTATAAAGAATGTTAATGATTTTGGAAAATGCAGTGCTCTGAATTAATGGGAATATGTGTGATATCCTCAAAGAAAAAATAGTATTCCTCAGTAGAACTATAGAAAAAGGAAGAATATGCATGAAGGACAACGCCAGAGAAATTATCTGAAAAATAGAAAAGCTGAACAATAAGAAGGACATACAGAGGATCATGGGATTCTTCAACTATTATGGGACTTTCTTTCCAAATATAGCTGGTACAACAGCAAAGATGACCAAACTAATGAGAAAATCAGCACCATTCATATGGACCTGGCAGGAGCAGGAGGAACTGGATAACATAAAAGAAGAACTGGTGAAACTACCATCCCTCAACACACCAGACTACAATGAACAATTCATATTAGATTGCGACACAAGTAAAGTAGCAATCAGGGCAACATTGGGACAAGTGAAGAATGGAAAAGAAGTACCCATTCAGTTTTTTAGTTGCAAGCTGAGGGCGAGCAAAGAAAGCTAGGGATCTACCAAGGTAGAGATGCTCACACTGATCAAAAGTATCAAAAAATTTCGACATTTCCTCATGGGTAGGGAATTTAGGGTATGAATAGATAACAGCAGATTAGCCTGTATGAAAAAGTTCTCTGGAGATAAGTCCCGAATAGTGTCACAATGGATCAAATACTTAAATGAGTTCACATTTATGATTGAGTACAGGAAAGGGACACTACACAACAATGCAGACTTCTGGACATCACTACCAGAATACCAGAGAGACACAGTAAAAGTAGATGGAGAGAAAAAACAGTTTCAATTTCTGCCACATACTGAGTATGTGGGAATGCCAGAGATAAACATGGATAAGAAAGGCCAAGCTGTGCTACCAATACTAATGAGGGAAGAAATATCCAAAAAAGAAAGAGTGGACAAACAAAGAGACAACATAATCCTCAGTGAAATCATACAAAAGATAGAAGAACCACAGATGATATTATCAAAATTAACAGCAGGATACTATGAATGCTACAAATGGAAAATCAACAAGAATAGATTACTATATGTCTAAGCCACCAACAACCGGATTGTGATACCTGACTACTTTAAAAGAGAACTGATAAGGAAAATACATGAGAAAGGCCACATTGGAATTACACAGACGGAGTAGACCATTAATGCAAGGTTTATAATGACAGCTGTAAGGAAAGTAACTGAGGATATCATTAATAAGTGCACTACGTGCCTCCTTAACAACAAACAACAATTTCTGACACAAAGGGCGCCATTAGAAAAAATCATTGCAACTCAACTCAATGAAATAGTCCACATAGACCTGGAAATGTTATTGAAGGACGCAGAAGGCTACCAACATCTTCTGGTGATGGTAGATAATTTTACATAATATGCAAGAATGGTCCCAATGAAGAACACCACAGCAGAATTGGTATTAAAGGAGTGGATACTATTCCTTGGCCTGATGGAGACAATCATAATGGATAAGGGGCCCCAATTCAAGACTGGACTTTTTCAAGAAATGGCAAAACCTCTGGAGATTGCAAGCAAGCAGACAACTGCGTACCACCCACAGGCCAATGGAGCAGTGGAGTGACTCATTCAAACACTAATCAAGCTAATCAGGGTGGCAACATCAAGAATAGGGGGAAGCAGATGGAGAGAAATCATTGAGATGATCAAGTATTACTATAACACCTCAGTGCATGCAACGACTGGAGTCTCACCATTCAAGGCAATGTTCAGAAGAGAAGAGGCGACCCTGCTTTCAATGCAATATTCCAACTACAGTGGAAAGCAGGACAATGAATACTTAAAACAATTGAAAAACCAATTCACAGGAATTCATGAAACAATGTGCCACAACATAAAAAATTCAGCAGTGAGACAGCAGCCTAATTATAATAAAGAAATTTATGGTCACGCACACAAAGTAGGAGATAAGGTATATGCATTCACACCGATCAAGCTCACAGACATAAACCAAGTCCGGAAGTTGAAAATGATATGGTCTGGCCCCCAATAACACAAACATTACCAAACAATGAATACATGTTTGACAACAATAGACTATTTTATTTTCAAAATTTGAAGAGAGCAACAGTGGACATTGAAGAAACAAGGATAGACAAGAATGCTGAATTCAAAATATGCAGAATTAATGGCAATGAAATTATATACAACATGTATGATTTAGATAGACTACACAAAGAAGGATTTGACGATGAATACACAGCAGACATTGGAAATGACAACATGAGCCAGAGAGTGCTGCTGTAACATCCTCGACCAGGCCTTTGTTGCCATGTGTTTTTGCTATTAACTATCGCTCAATTAATGGTGGGTGAGGATTTACTAGTTCAATAGACATTTCCTCTCTGCTTAGCTAGTTACGCTGACTGAAGGATAACCATCACTATTTAGGTGACGAAGCCATGCAGTTTATTCTCCAATTGAAAGCTGTGGGCCACTGCTCAAAGCCAATCTCCACACTACAGATCCTCTTTTTTGTTAATGATTGACCAAGTTCGTCACACCATCTCAGCTCAATCAAACATTAATTATGTGTGCCTTACATTAACTCAGTGCTTGTACTCATTTCAAAGCATTATTGACTTAAACTCATGTTTTTGTAAAGTGTTTGTTGAACTGAATAAGTAAAGCAACCAGGCATTGATACTAGCTGCACTATTTAATATCAAACTAGCCATTACTGTAAAACTATTGGCTTTTAATAATTAATTAACTGACTGCAGCTTCCTACACTCGCATTTAATAGTAATACATGTAAAGTCATTTATTCGGTCAATTATTGTCAAGTCTCCTAATTTTAATAATACAGATATAACCCTAATTGTTGGCTATCCAGCCATTTCGTGAATCTATTATAATGTACATGTAGTGATCAATAGTCAGACTAAGCAAGAATAGAAAAACTCCCTATCCATAACTTAAGTGCTGTTTCATGACTGGCACAAGGACCCTTTGAATCACTCCTGTGATGGACTCCAGCCACTACTTGACACAACTTGCTTAGCTGAACATTTTAATAAATTTCAAACCAGATAAATGAAGATAATAAATTAAAATAAACTCCAAAGAATTTATTGTTCATCAAATTCTACTTAAATTCTAAGCTATTTATTTAAAAAGTTCTAAGTACCTGCTGATTTCAAATTTTGCATTAATCTTCTGCCAATATGGCTGTTCTGACATAAGCATAATTTCACTTGTTACAATTTGTTTAATATTTCTTAATCAGCTACTTCATTTTCTCATAATGTGCATATTGTAACTTAGTTGCATAATACAAATGAATAAGATATCAAACTAAATTTTACAATCACTTATAATCAATTTTTTGATCACTGCTAATCTTTTCAACGCTATTCCTTTTGGTTTGCAGCTTGTTCCTTTGGATGATGCTACATTATTAATATCACTATTATTGAGATAAAAANGGTGGAGTAGGTGTGATGTAGAGAATTTTTGCTTCTGTTTATCTGAAAATTATTTGCTTGTCATGCATGGACTTAGACATAATATTCGTAGATTGTTGTGGGATGGGATTGACCTGAAAACTGAGTTGTAAGTCTTGGACATGGGTGGTATTAATAATTAATATTTCGGGTGGGTGGCATGGAACAAATTGCAACTATATACAGAATTTTTATTAATATAGTTTTTTGAGCCATTAACATAGCCTACGGGGCTGGGCAATGATATTTTTGTTTATTCGAAAAAAATTGCACATTGATAATTTCCTTATCAATTGTTGATATCATCTAAAACTTGAAAAAATTAATTGAGAAATTGCGTAAGTCTTCTTTTAATGAAAGCACAAAATCTAAATTATATGCGAAATTATTAAGAAATATGATAAACCATATTATTCGATGATTAAATATTTTGGTACTCCATTAAAAAATAATCAATTTATATTGAAAAACAAAAAAATGCAGTTTTCATTTATCAACTATTATTACATAGAATAAAATTTCTGAATGGAAGATAAGCTGCTAAATCTGATTGGCTATTGTTGAAAATAAAATCGTTGCTATAAAAGAGCAAGAAAATNTGGTTTGCAGCTTGTTCCTTTGGATGATGCTACATTATTAATATCACTATTATTGAGATAAAAATTCCTTAAAACTAATAATTTACAATGCACAAATGGAACTTTTCCTTTCATTTTGGCAATATTTTAACATACTTCCTAATAATCATATTAATACATGAATCCAAATCAGGGATTAGACCATTGGTTATAATGAAAAATTTCATTATAAAGCTCAGTCATTAGAAATATGTGCCACTGTGCTTGAAATGAAGCTGAAATAGGTGTGCTATTATGTCCAATCAATTGTGACTAGTAATTTCTCATTTGTTATTTATCAGGAATTTTTATAAATAATTATTTGATTATGGATACATTTTGAGTGCTGAAACATTGCTCAATAGCTGCATAATTTCTAGAAATTTTTTTTTAAGTTTGTGGTTAACAAAATGTCACATTAAAAATATGTTCATGTGTTGTTAGTAATATTTGTGTTTTGATGCCCCACATGTTAATAAGTTGGAAAAAGTGTTGATAATTTGGATTACAGTTTTGTGCCAGGGAAGCATTTTTAACATCAGTGGACAATTAAACTTAATGAGGTGATAAAATTCTGGCAAAATTTTAGAAAATATTAAATAATGGGCAAAATTTTGTAAATATCTCAATATTGCAACAGATTTCTGCCTATCAATTTACTTATCATTTTGCTATAGCAAAAATATAATATGAAATATTTATTATAAACAATATACAAATTAAAGTAACAAAAATTGAGAAAGTTGTTAAGACAGGAAATAACATGGAAAGGGAAATATTTTATGTTGACAACAGGATACCTGAAGAAATTTTAAAAAGTCGTAGCTCTATCACTTAAAGCAGAAATGTTGGCAGATTTGCAATTAATCTATAGCTCTATATAGCACAATTGGAAAATGCAAGTTATGCTTTAAAAATACCAAGAACAAGCAGGACTAAACTAGAAATCATAATTTATTGAATAATTAGAACTAAAAATGATCTAATAATCTAAGCTGCACACAGTTAAAAATTGAAGAAATATCATCTCTTCAAAAAGGGGGTTAATGCATGCTAGATTTTGATATTCTCTCATATGTTTGATTAATTAAGAGTTTGGAAAATTGTGATTTTTATTGTACTATCACATTCTTTTGTAGGAAAGCACATATTCATTCAATAAATTCAAGCACATCTTCCTATAGAGAATGAAATATGTATCCAAAAACTTGATCTAAAACTATGTAATATGTACAATTACAGTGTACAAGTAAGTTGAGTAAAACAATACATTACACTAACAAAGTGAATAGTAATTTACATTGTTATATTGTATACAGCATGTGTTCAACAATTACTATATATTAAACATAAAAAAATGAAAATTGTTTATGTACAATGGATTAAAAATATAAAGCACATTAAATTTATGAGATTCTAAACCATATTTATTTAATGTACAGTTAGTCTTATTAGTAGCAAATTCAAACAATAAAATGGGTCACATAAATTGTGTTAATTACCATTCCAAATGCTGTTCCTGCAATTTACAATTTTGATAATTGTTAAGCATACATTTAAATATTGAATGCAGAGCATGTTTTCACTAAGCTACACATACAAAATAAAGAAAGCACAATAGAATAATCCCATTATTCATATTCACAAAATTTAGTGAAAAATAATAATGTTAGATTTATGTAAGTTCAATTCTATTTACCCACTGATTTTTATCAAATCATTTAATGGAATTAATTTTTGTAAATATTTTTTATTAAATATACCTCCTATAATATATATTATGTGGCATCAGAATGAAATCAGCAAGCAGTCCTAATATCCTATCTATTGAGGGTATTGATTAAAATCTATATTTACCAAAGTGTAGCATAATCCAAAGAAGATAAAATGATTAGTCAGAATTAAGATTGAATTATGATTTATTGATTAAAAACAATTTAAGTTTAATTATCACCATTATCTTTGTAAATGCAACTAAGAAACAATATAGCAAACTAGTACATGTTGATGAACAATTTGACTAAACAAAGGGGCAAAATTGCTTCCATTATTTTTAGCCATTTTGGCAGACAACTTAAATTCAAATTTCAAACAACAGTTACTTTTTGAATTGTACTAATTTGGAAACTGTTGAAGTAGATTCTTCAAAAATCTTATCTTTAGATTTCATTTGGTTTGCTTATTTATAAATCATGTCAAGCTAAATGGTAAATGCAGTAGTAGTGGCTTGGGCACACATCTAGAGCAATTTGTGGGTCCTTGATCCAAGCCATGTGCCTGCATTTATGTTAGGTGTATGAATAGGAGTTTTTCTCCATTTAGCTGACTTTTGATTCATTTGTTTGCATGCATTAAATAATTGATATCAGAGATAAGGCTAGGTAGCCTACTGTAGGTTATATTTATATTACATTGTCTAATTAGGTGACCTATAAATAGACTGATAAATAGACTGAGCATGTACTGTTATCTAAATGTAAGGTAATAAGCTGCAAGTAACTATTTACTTTATCTATCTATATTAATTAAAGCCAATAGTTTTTGGTAATGGTTGAAGTAATATGTATTAAGCAGCTAGTAACATTGCCAGGTTGCAAAGTGTGACAATTACACATTACAAATTGAGTTTAAGTCAGTTACATCCAGCACTGAGAGCTGCACTGAGTTAGGATAGAGAACACAAGTTACTTTGATGAGCTGAGACTTGGAACTATTTGATCAACAATGGAGGCACATGTAGCATCATCCACATAAATCTCAAATAAGCTGCAAAACGTTGAGCAGAATGGATTAAGATTGAAGAAAAGATGATTAAAAATATTGTAATCAAATCAATTAGAATAATTTAGATTTATTTGTATTATGCAACTAAGAAACAACATGTGTCAAAAAAGAGAGATTAGTATCAGTCAATAAAAATACTTTTGACTAAATGAGGGGGCAAAGTCGCTTCCATTATTTTTAGCCACCTTCTTGGCAGAATTTTAAATTTGAATCAACAGGTACTTTTCTGGATTTGCTATAAATAGATTAAAAAACATTGTAAGAGTTTGATAAAGAATTTTTATTGGATTTCTTATTTAGTTCTACTTTAATGGTTTGAATATTTAATATGATGTTGAGCTAATTGAGCAGTGTTTAGTAGTGGTCTGGATCCATCACAGATAATGATTCTAGGGTCCCTGTGCCAGGCCATGAAATTGCACATAAGTTAGGTATAGGGGTTTTCTCTCAATTAGCTGACTAGCATTTCTGTACTACATGTATTAAAATAACTGATTGTCACCAAATGGTTAAATGACCAAAACTTAGGAAATATATTAATATTATTTTGATCTAAATTAGCAACTCATAAATGACCAATAAAGTGACCATACATGTATTAAATTATAAATGTAAGTTAGGATGTTGTTCAAACAAGATATATTTAAACAAGCCAATATATTTTGGTAATGGCTACATGTAATATTAAACAAACAAATAGTAACAAGCCAGGTTGAGAATAGATGGAACACTTTTGAAAAATAGAGTTTAAGTTGAGTTGTGCCATGCTTTGAGTACACACTGAGCTAGGATAGGGTACACATAAGCTGTATCAATTGAGTTGAGAGGTGGCACTCAATCAATGAATGAAACAGTGAAACTGAATGTGGAGATCCACTTCAGGCAGATGCCCATTTGAGATTATTGGATAGATTAACACATGGCTTTTTCACCCAAATAGTGAATGGTTAATTCTAGGTTACATAAGTTAACAGAAGTACCAAGTCAAACAGTATACAACAAGTAAATCCTTACCCACAGTAACATGACTAATGTTATACAGTAACAGTAGATAAGAAGTGACAATGCCTGGTAGAGGATTTTACAGTGGAAGTACCTGCAGACGACAATAAAAGCTACAAGTGAAAGTAGAAAAAAGCAGCAAATAGTTGCACAAACAAATAATCAGTTAAGAGAGAGAGATACATGAAACCAAACAAAAGTACTTCACTAGGATCCCGGAATCACAATCAAGAGGATGAAAGACCACTACAAACCAGAAAGAAAAAAATGACAAAAGGAAAAAAAGGAAGCATGAAGAAAACTGCAATTAAGGCAGTAACTCACAGAACTATATGATCATTGCCATATTTTTGTGAAAACTCAGCCACAGACACAGAATTATAATCTTTCAGTTCACCCCCAGAAACGAACCCCCCAGATAAAAACCCACCAGATATAAAGGATATGCTAAGGAAGAGCCAGGAAAATGAAGAACTCTTAAAACATGAAATAGAACAATTAACTAAGAAAGTCAAAGAGATGGAATGACAAAGTGAAATGATATTGGCTGAGATCAAATTAAATATGGTGATGCGGCTAGATGAACAAAGCCAACTATTCCAAAAGGAGATTAAAACTCTCACCCACCAATTATCAGAGTCCAATAAAAGGTTTTTAGAACAAAACCAACAATAGCAAGAAGGGAATCAAGAACTGGAAAAAACAAACAGGCAAATAATCAAGCACAATGATCTACAGGCAGGAGAATTGGAGCAGCTGAAAGACAAATTAAGATTAATACAGCTTACAGAGGAAGAAAATAGGAGCAGCATGCATGCCCACGAAATAGAATTTATTCTAGAAATGAAAGCAAGCTGCAAGCACCACATATAGTGACCCACAAAGAAGTGACATATGAAGAATCAGATAAAGATTCAGACTTCAAGAAACAGAAAATCATAAATGAAATCACAAAAGCAGTGACTACACAACTGTAAGAAGAAGATGTCATAAAAAACCACAGGAAACCTAGATATGAGGACTCAATCTTACCCAAAATCAATGGAAGGGTAGATGGTTGTAATCAAACATTTGCTGAATGGCTACAAATGATTGAATTGACAATGGCGGAACGAAAAGTGAGCCAACAGGCAGCATTGACAAGAGTCCCATTATACTTAACAGGGGCAGCCTCTCAACACTACTTGCTTTTGGACATGGAGACAAAAAGAAATTACCAACTACAAATCAGAGATTTTATTAACTACTATGAAAATGAAAGTTTTAAAAATCAATACCATATCATTCTAAATGCAACAAAAATGAGAAAAACCAATGACATTCAAAATTATATGCAACAAGTTGAATGATTGTTAATGCTCAGTTTAAGATAAAACAGATATTCTAAATATGATTTGTTCTCGCACATTTGCAAGGTGATGCTTGAAAGCATCAGAACACAGTTTGAAATCAAATGTGATGTCAATGATAAGTTGGAAAGAATGATTAGAAAGGCGGTTGACATACAAGCAACCATTGAAAACAACGCCTAGATATATGAAAAAGCCACATAGCATAGAGAGGGACCAACCTGGAGAAACAACTTCAAACCACGTATTTCCAATAAAGCCTATACAGAAACAAAACAAGAAAAGATAATAAAAGTAAAAGGAAAAGATGGTAAAACAAGGAAAGTAAGACTAGAAAAGTAATAGAGAAAGATGTCAAATGTTACAGTTGTGGAGAGAAGGGACATAAAAAACCAGACTGCCCAAAACAAATAAATGTAATTGGGGATGAAGAGGCTTACTATGACAAAGAGGATGTACTACAAACAGAAGACGAAATCAATGAAGTATTGCCAACTGAAGAGGAGTCGGAAAACTAAGTAGAGTGCTGACTCATAACAACTGTGCATTAATAATGATCCTGAGAAACCTTGACATGATGAATATGATCACAATAGCTAATAATGGAGTGATGACAAAAGCAACAATCAATACCAGAGCAGCAACATCCATAATTACTGATGAATGCACCATGAAGTTGGGATTCAAATAGGATGATTTGAACAGTTGCAATAAGAGACTAATTAACACATCAGAGGATTATATTGAAAGGAATGATAAACATAGTACAAATGAGAATCGTGAATACAACAGCTGACATAATGCTGTATGACAATACAGGCATCAACACCAAATGAGTATCAATGCCATCTAGTGTCTGTACAATCAAACATGGAAAGGTGGAAAGGTAAGAATACCTATCCTCAATGCTACAAACTTGAATGTTAATCTGAAAAGATCTCAAATAAGAATATATGGGAAATACATCAAAACTCAAGGGCAAGTGGATGAACACCATCAAAGTCGTGAGTACTCCCAAAAGGGAAACTTAAGGGCATTGGGACAAATCAGAAGAAGAAGATATATACATAACACCCGAAATAAACAATGGAGACTACAAACATCAAGAAGAACAGGAGATCACATAACTAAGGACACTATTAGAAAAACACAAATGCAGCATAGGGCAGGCAGTGTGTGAAAAGCATAAAATAGTCACAACAACAGACAAACCGATCAAGCTACCAGTCAGAAGGGTGCCTGAACAGATGAAAGATGAATGCAATCACATACTGGAAGAGTTAATTGACAAAAAAATTATTTGACCAAGTCAAAGCCCATATGCAGCACCATTTGTGTTTGTAAAACAGGGAGACAAGTATTATTTATGCATTGATTTTCGCAAGTTGAATGAAGTGACAAAAAAGGACTTATATTGCTTACCAAGAATAGAGAACATGCACTATGAAGCCAGTTTACACAAATACTTTACAATACTAGATTTATGCAAGGAGACGAGTAGGCCTACTATGATGAAGAAGACATATTACAGATGGAAGACAAAATTGATAAAGCATCACCAACCAACAAGGAGTCAGAAAACTAAGTAGAGCACCGACTCATAACAACAGTGCAGTGATAATGATCCTAACAAACCTTGACATGATGAATACGATAACAATAACCATTAACAGAGTGATGACAAAAGCGACAATTGATACCTGAGCAGCAACATCTATAATTACTGATGAATGTGCTACAAAATTGGGATTCCAATGAGAAGACATGAAGAGTTGTAATAAGAGACTAATTAATGCTTCAGGGGATTATATCAATATGAAAGGAATGATAAATGTAGTACAAATGAGAATCATGAATACAACATTTGAACAACCTTTGGTGGTTGTGGACACACATCATAATTTGTTGCTATACGAAGTCATATTAGGAAATGATTTTCTGACATGCTCTATGAAGCCAGTAAGCACAAATATTTTACAACACTGGATTTATGCAAGGCCTACTGGCAGGTAAAGATGGAAGAGGACAACATTGAGAAGACAGCATTTATAACTCTATATGGGCTATATGATGGATATATATGGCGTTTGGACTCTGTAATGCACCAGCAACCTTTCAGAGGTACATAATGAAGGTACTAAAAAATAAGACACATAGAATCCTAGAAAATGCAGGACTTTGTATTAATGGAAATATGTGCAACATTCTCAAAGAAAAGATAGTGTTCCTTGGAAGAACAATAGAAAAAGGCAGAATATGCATGAAGGACAACGCCAGAGAGATGATCCAAAAGATAGAAAAACTGAACAACAAAAAAGATATACAGAGAATTATGGGATTCTTCAACTATTATGAGGAAATCATTGCCATTTGTATGGGCAAGACGGCAAAGATGACAACTAGACAATATCAAAGAAGAACTAGCGAAATGTGACATAATTGATCAAGATATCATGTGTGGTTAAGATGAGAGAAAGAATGGATGAAACCAAGACTAGAAATATGATAATGATTATAATAATTAATATGTAAACACATGATATGATTGATTATTTAATTTTGTAAATTGTTTTGTGCAGTTATATTCAAATTATGCTCAACAGTATTTGGCAAAACAATAGATGGCCAAACAGCATACTCTAATTAATGCTGATGTTGCATAATTAATAGCAGAACTATAAACTGAGGGAAAACTGTCAACAAGAATTGATTAAACAGGTACTAGTCAAGTATTTGCTTATTTACTATGAAGTGCTATAAATATGTTAGAAATGTCAAGATTATGGATGGGCGAATTTAGTTTGGATTTACTTTTCTCTTGTTCAAGCACTGGGGGTAATTGTACAGTGGTTCCCACATCTGTTTAAAGATAGCTGTAATTACCTTGCAGTGCTTTTAGGTTATGAATAGGTATAAGGGTTTTTCTCCATTATAGCTTTCCTATTCTTCATTGCTTGTCAGTTATTATGATTATGATTGTTATGCTCTACATGATTACTTCCTTGTCAAGGAATTTTAGTCAGTTATGGTTTTATCTCACAAATAGTAATTCAGTATTGAATTTATTTAGATCATGTTTTTATATTAAATTCATTATAGATTTGGTATTAGAATTAAGTTGCTCATTATTTCCTATCATAGACCTTTGGCTGATTGATGCAATTGTTTTCTTGCTGGCTGCATTGACTGTTTACATGTATGAAGGGCTATCATGTATTACTATATCTGTAGGGCTATTATATGTAAGGCTCAATAACAAGCTAAAGCATCCCGGTTGCTGTCATCGATTATCTTTANCCTAACAAACCTTGACATGATGAATACGATAACAATAACCATTAACAGAGTGATGACAAAAGCGACAATTGATACCTGAGCAGCAACATCTATAATTACTGATGAATGTGCTACAAAATTGGGATTCCAATGAGAAGACATGAAGAGTTGTAATAAGAGACTAATTAATGCTTCAGGGGATTATATCAATATGAAAGGAATGATAAATGTAGTACAAATGAGAATCATGAATACAACATTTGAACAACCTTTGGTGGTTGTGGACACACATCATAATTTGTTGCTATACGAAGTCATATTAGGAAATGATTTTCTGACATGCTCTATGAAGCCAGGAAGCACAAATATTTTACAACACTGGATTTATGCAAGGCCTACTGGCAGGTAAAGATGGAAGAGGACAACATTGAGAAGACAGCATTTATAACTCTATATGGGCTATATGATGGATATATATGGCGTTTGGACTCTGTAATGCACCAGCAACCTTTCAGAGGTACATAATGAAGGTACTAAAAAATAAGACACATAGAATCCTAGAAAATGCAGGACTTTGTATTAATGGAAATATGTGCAACATTCTCAAAGAAAAGATAGTGTTCCTTGGAAGAACAATAGAAAAAGGCAGAATATGCATGAAGGACAACGCCAGAGAGATGATCCAAAAGATAGAAAAACTGAACAACAAAAAAGATATACAGAGAATTATCGGATTCTTCAACTATTACGGAACTTTCATTCCAAATATAGCCGGCAAGACGGCAAAGATGACCAAGTTAATGAGGAAATCATTGCCATTTGTATGGACTTGTCAGGAACAGGAGGAACTAGACAATATCAAAGAAGAACTAGCGAAATGTGACATAATTGATCAAGATATCATGTGTGGTTAAGATGAGAGAAAGAATGGATGAAACCAAGACTAGAAATATGATAATGATTATAATAATTAATATGTAAACACATGATATGATTGATTATTTAATTTTGTAAATTGTTTTGTGCAGCTATATTCAAATTATGCTCAACAGTATTTGGCAAAACAATAGATGGCCAAACAGCATACTCTAATTAATGCTGATGTTGCATAATTAATAGCAGAACTATAAACTGAGGGAAAACTGTCAACAAGAATTGATTAAACAGGTACTAGTCAAGTATTTGCTTATTTACTATGAAGTGCTATAAATATGTTAGAAATGTCAAGATTATGGATGGGCGAATTTAGTTTGGATTTACTTTTCTCTTGTTCAAGCACTGGGGGTAATTGTACAGTGGTTCCCACATCTGTTTAAAGATAGCTGTAATTACCTTGCAGTGCTTTTAGGTTATGAATAGGTATAAGGGTTTTTCTCCATTATAGCTTTCCTATTCTTCATTGCTTGTCAGTTATTATGATTATGATTGTTATGCTCTACATGATTACTTCCTTGTCAAGGAATTTTAGTCAGTTATGGTTTTATCTCACAAATAGTAATTCAGTATTGAATTTATTTAGATCATGTTTTTATATTAAATTCATTATAGATTTGGTATTAGAATTAAGTTGCTCATTATTTCCTATCATAGACCTTTGGCTGATTGATGCAATTGTTTTCTTGCAGGCTGCATTGATTGTGTACATGTATGAAGGGCTATCATGTATTACTATATCTGTAGGGCTATTATATGTAAGGCTCAATAACAAGCTAAAGCATCCCGGTTGCTGTCATCGATTATCTTTACAAATTCATAAAGACAAAACAATCAGTGCACTAAATTCTTATGTAGTTACAAGTTCCCTCACACTGAGTTCACTATTTAGACACTAATTCCGTCGATGGTTTCCACTGTAGAGATGAAGCGCAATCTGTAGTTGTTGCTGATATCTGGAACCGTATGGTGAACCTTTGGGTGTTGATCCTGTCTTCCATCTACCACTCTTTACCTAAATGAGTTGTTGTTAGTTAAGCAGTTAGATAAGCTAATGTGTATTAAGTTAAGTTAATCAAACAACCACTCAATAGGAAAGAGAGAATTAGGAGATTGTCAAACCTTCTTATCATATTAACTAAGAAAAGTAATAAGTTACTCTGAATTAAGTGCGAAAAGTGGATTGGCAAGATTCTACATTGCAACCATGACAGGCGCTCAAAGAGCATATGGAAAAGAGGAAAATGCTTAGTGGAAATACTACAATTAGTTTGGAAAATAGTTAATGAAGAAGTGCGGAAAGTTATGAACAAGAAGTATTACTTATATGATATATGAACGAGTCAAGATAGGTGTTTCTTCTTGGTCATACAGAAAAGAAGTGATGCAAGCAAAAACAAGACAAATGGCAGTAACCCTAAACACAAAATGAAACGGTAAAAGGGTATCATGAAACAATTACTCCTAGTAACAATGAAAATGGTGAACTCACGAAAAAAGCAGAGGACTAAACCCAAAACACAGAGAACACCCCAAAGTCAAAGAACCCCAGCAAACGTCAATTCATCCCCTGAAAGTCAGAATTCCCCAACAGAAATAATTTTGCAACCAGAGCAAGAGAGTGCAGAATTTTTGATAGCTGAATTGACGAAATTAATAGAGAATAATAATAATGAACAAAGGGAGTTAACAGTACAAATAGAAAGTCTAACTCAAAGAATGTTCGAGATAGAAATGGCAAATGTAGACAAAGATAAATGCATTGAAGAGATTACACAAGACACCAGTATAAGATTAACAGAGCAAAGACCCAGATAACAATTTTGGTTGTTTTTACGTTGTTTATAGTTGTTTCATACTTTTGGTTGTTGCAGCAACCACTAACATCATAATAACAACTTTAGTAAAAAATAATCCGTGAGCAGATGCTTGCAAATTTATCTCACTTTGTTATTTTATTACTAGATCCTTTTATATAAAAAAGGATTTCCAAAACCTTTTTTGACATTTTTAATTTGTGAAAAATTATAATATACCAGATAAGTGAATTTTCAAAATAATTTATTCATGAATATTTGGACACCTTGACATTGACTGTTAAATATCATAAGTTACAATTGAGCTGAAGGGATTTTTCATGACTTAAGAAAGTACTATTTCAAAATTGTGCTTAATTTTAGATTTTTAAATTTTTGTTAAATTTGGCAGATTTTTATGCTCATTGTTATCATTTATATACAAGACATTCATTTAAATCTTTTACAAATGTTTGTATTAAATATGCTTAACAGTATCTCAAAAATAGTGGTCTGGCCTTTGTTGGGCTTGTGTTTGTTTAAACAGCAATGTTTGAACTGCTTAGTAATATAAAATTTTATTTTGCATACAAAAGTAATGCTAATACAAGCATGTGACAACATAAAACAACGTTGTTACGACCTCAAAATATTGCTGTTTCATGAATAAAAAACAACCAAAAAGCAACCAAATGTGACGTTGTTGAAGCAACGTTGTTTCGACCAATGAAATGGTACCATTTCGAAGTTAAAACAACGTTGTTTTTGACACATAAAACAACCACATAGCAACCCAAAACAACGTTGTTTAGACCTTAAATTGTTATCTGGGGAAATATGTTTCAAAAACAAATCGAAAAATTGGTAGAAGCCAATAAAGAAATAAAAGCACAAAGTGAGAAGTTGCAACAATTGATTGTAGCATCATCCAAATAAAATCAGAAATAAGCTGCAAACATCACAAGAAGAGATTAAGATCAAAAAGAAGTTGATTAAAAATATTGTAGTTAGATCAGTTGTTATTATTTCAGATTTATTTGTAAAATGCAACTAAGAAACAACATCTGTCAAAAAAGAGATATTTGTGTCTGTTTGTAGCATCATCCAAATAAAACAGAAATAAGCTGCAAACGTCGCAGAAGATATTAAGATCAAAAAGAAAGTGATTAAAAAATATTATGATTAAATCAAGTGTGATTATTTCAGTTTGATTTGTATATTGCAACCAAGAAAATAACATGTGTCAAAAAAGAGATAATTGTATCTGTTGATAAAAACATTTTCAACAAATTGTCGCTTACATTATTTTTAGCCGCCATCTTGGCAGACGTTTAAATTTGAATCGACAGGTACTTCTCTTCAAATTACTATAAATACAATTAAAACTATTGTAAGAATTGATACAGAATTTTACTTAGAATTCTTATTATTTTCATCTTATTAACGGTTTGATTATTTAATACAATGTTGAGCTAATCGAGTGGTGTTTAGTAGTGGTCTGGATCCATCATGGGAATGATTCTAGGGTCTTTGTGCCAGACCATGAAAGTGTACATAAGTTAGGTATAGGGGTTTTATTCTTGTTTAGTTGACNTGCACTTAAGTTAGGTATAGGGGTTTTCTCTTGATTAGCTGACTAGCATTTCCAACTACATGTATTAGATAAATTAACTGTCAACAAACAGTTGGATGACCGAACTCTAGGAATTATATTATTATTATTCTAGATCCAAATAATTGACCTATAATCG
This sequence comes from Hofstenia miamia, assembly GCA_900660155.1. Lineage (NCBI taxonomy): Eukaryota > Metazoa > Xenacoelomorpha > Acoela > Hofsteniidae > Hofstenia > Hofstenia miamia. The sequence goes on from CABFPE010000023.1 coordinate 36,076, forward strand.
ACCGATAATGGCTTTACATGTAGTAATTATAAATGTAGGTTAGGAAGTTGTTTGATATTTATTTAATAAATCCAATATATTTCGGTAATGGCTACATACAATATTGAATGAACAACTAGTGACAGTTTCCGGTTGCAAGTAGATATAACACTTTCACACAATAGAGATTAAGTCGAGTTGTGTCATGCCTTGAGTAAGCACCGAGCTAATGTAGGGTACACATAAGCTATCTTGATTGAGCTGAGAAGTGGCACTCAAGCATTGGATGGAGTGGTGGAATTGGATGTGGAGATCTGCTTCGAGCAGATGCCCACTGAAAGATTGATGCTGAGGTTGCTGCATTGTTTCGTCACCTAAATAGTGAATAGTTATTTATGATTATGTAATGTGATAGAAGAAACTAGGCAAGCAGTAACACAAAGTAAATCCTTACCCGCAATAACACAGTCAATGTTACGAGGTAACAATGAATCAATGGTGATAAAGCCTGGTACAGGACTGTGACCTCCAAGAATAGCAAACCACAAGAAGAAACATTCAATTAAATCAACTGCAAAATGACATCACACGCTACAAGTGAAAGTATGAAAGCAATGAACTGTTACACAAACTAACTACTAATGAGAGGCAAAGAGATACCCCGAACGAAACAAATGCACTTAACAGAGATCCTGGAATTGCAATCTGGAGATGAGAAAGCCACTACGAACCAGAAGAAAAATGACAAAAACCAGAAAAGGAAGCACAAAAAAACTGCAATGAAAGCAGTAACCCCCAGGACTATTCGATCATCACAGTATTTGGATGAAAATTCAGCAACAGACGCCACAGATACAAAACTACAATCTTTTAGTTCCCCCCCCAGAGATGAACCTCACAAACACAAATCCACTAGATATAATGGTACTGTTAAGAAAGTGTCAGGAGAATGAGGAAACCTTATGGCAGCAAGTAGAACAATTGATCAAGAAGGTCAAAGAAATGGAACGCCAAAACGAATTGATATTTAGCAAAATCAGGGTAAACATGGAAATGTGATTAGAAGAACAAAATCAGTTATTTCAAAACGAAATCAAAACATTGACTCACCAATTGTCGGAGTCCAACAAAAGGTTTCTGGAAGAAAACCAGTGATGGCAACAAAGAAACCAGGAACTAGAAAGAACAAACAGACAGCTAATTGAAGACAACGACTTACAAGCAGGAGAGTTAGAACAACTCAAAGATAAATTGAGACTGTTACGTTTAACAGAGGAGGAGAGCAGAAACGATATGCAATCTCACAAAATTGAATTCCAAGCTAGAAAAGACAGCGAACTACTGGAAGTAGTGTTTGAAGAATCAGACGAAGACTCTGAGGATGAAAAACAGAAAACAATAAATGAAATTAAAAAGGCAGTGACCACACAACTGCAGGAGGAGGGCATACGAACCAATCATAGGAAACCGAAATATGAGAATTCGATTCTACTGCAAGGAACAGCCGACAATACAATTCCATGCAAAGCAACACTACCCAAATTCAATGGGAAAGTAGACGGTTATAATCCCACATTTGCCAAGTGGCTCCAAATGTTCAAATTGACAATGGCAGAGAGGAAAGTGAGCCAACAAGCAGCAGCAGTGAGACTTCCACTATACCAACCGGAGCAGCATCTCAACACTATTTGTTACTGGATGCAGAGACAAAAAGGGACTATCAACTATTGATAGGAGACTTCATTAACTATTACGAAAATGAAAGTTTCAAGAACCAGTACCGAATTATTTTGAATGTGACAAAAATGAGGAAAACAGACGATATCTGAAACTACATGCAACAAGTGGAGCGTCTCCTAATACTCAGTTCTAGTGTGACATAATCTATCAAGACTATCATGATTGGTCAGGATGAGAGGAAAAGAATGAAGAAACAAAGACTAAAATTATTATTGATTATAATGATTAATTGTAAATCATGATAGGATTGATTATTCAGTTTGTAAAATGTTTTGTGCAGTTAATACTTAAAATTATACTCGACGGTATTTGACAAAACAAAAGATGGTCAAACAGCATAGTCAAATTAAAGCTGACGTTGCGTAAAATTAACAGAAATATTAAAGCGAGGGAAAACTGTCAACAAGAAAGAATAGCAGGTACTTGTCGAGTGTTTAATTGTTTATCAAAAAGTGCTATAAATATAATGCATTGGATGTAATAATTGATGAGCAAATCTACTTTGGATTAGTTTTCTATTGTCAGGTCATTTTGTATATTTAAATGGAAAGCTAAACGTATACAAACTAGGGTAATTGTATGGTGGTCTCCCACCTCCAGTTTACGTTGTACTCTAAGGTTACGAATAGGTATAGGAGTTTTTGCCGTT